>JASANA010006294.1:0-16679 GCA_030248095.1 Ptycholaimellus sp. GST1_10
GCTCCGCAGTCAAAAATAGGCATATTCCTATCTTTGATGAGGCAAACGGTGTCTCGTTTTGTATACGGTGTCAGACGTCTGATGAGAAGGCAAATCATGTCTGACACCTTTGCATCAGCCGTTTGATACCTTGCGACATGACCAGACAGAGCGTCAGACATCCAATGCCTGTTCATCACTTTTGGATCAGCTGTCAGACAATGTCGCACATCCATTCGACATCAACTTGGATGTCTATGTCAGTCCATGGCAAACGGTGTCCAATGAAAAATGAAAAATTGCACCAGACAAGTGGGCTGGCGGAGGGTAGAAGAGGGCTTTTGGTGGCAGAGATGAAGCAACGACGACAATCGCCTTGCCCTCTCCCAACTCCAATCTCAAACTCGTCACCTCATTGAGCGAGAAGCACTTCCGATTGATGAAAGCATTAACTTAGCTACTCGACTCTTGGATTTTATGAGTATATTGTGCTTGCAGCTAGAGCTGGATTTGTCCGAAATTGTCAAGGGGGAGATACAGAGCTGCTGCATCCCAGCTGTCTTCTATCGTGGCACCGTTTTTGTGGGTAATTAGCAGTTCAAAATGCTGGGTGCTAACACATTTTAAAATCAAGGAAAACCGAGTCAAGTCTGCTAGAGGCCGCAATTGGCAATCACAATTCAATTTTATCCATCACAATTCCATGAAAATTTCCATTGCCATTTGGACACATTCATCTGGGGCGTCGGACATTCTACACCTGCCCCACCAAGTCACTCTTCGCAGCTATAAATGGGAACTCCGCAGCTACTCAGTTTGAGCAGAAATTGAATGAAATACGATTAAATGAAAATGTTTCTAGGGCGGGCTGGATAAGGCGGTTTTGAGCAAGGTGGTAAAAGCCTTCCTACAGGTCTGTCCCGAAGGCCAGCCGCCCCTCTGTTCTCTTAAATTTGACGGCATGTTGATTCGAAAAGACATCTGCTACAATGTAAAATGTAGACATTGAAATTTAATGGAGTTTTTAAAAACTAAATTGCAGCCAAGTACTGGACAAGTGGCGGGCGTTGCAGAACTGGAGGTCTTAGACATGGACATACTAGAATGGCAGGGAGCAGAGGAGCTGGCAGGGCTTAGCAGCGGTCGCAGTCAGCCGGCCTTTGACGTTCTCCTGTATCTTTGGGCGTCGTAACAAAATGGAAGGTCAGGTTGGTCTTGTCAAGGCAATTGGCTTCCGATTCTCTGAACCAGTAGCACTGTGGCCAAGCAAGGCTACAACTTTGGGGCAGCTCAATTTCATGGTTCTAGAATGCATCCGCCTTCTTAGATTTGTCAGAATTCAGGTAAACATTCTGATGCAGCATATTCCTTTTTAACACCACAGTTAAGCTGAGGAAGGATGTTTGTGGTGGTGAGCGATGGGGCAAACATGAGATACTTACCCGTTCTGAAAATTCATTTTTAGATTTCAGGAGAAGCAATGAATGTCTCTAATTTTATATTGATTTTTGACCGTGGAGCGGCCCTTCGGGGCAATAGGCTCTCAATGGTCCATTTAAGTCGCTTGGCGTTGACTATTCTACCTTCTCATCTATATTTTCTGAAATGCTTTTCAATTCTGTATCGAACCATGCTCTCAGATATCCATAAAACGCAGTAGATCAAAAAATCGCTCCCTTGCAACTCCGCGATGCAATCGTGCCCATTATGAAATCTCATGTCTGCCCCATCACAATGAGCACAATAAACCCACCCTTCGATGCCCACATTGCTCCCTTGCAACTCCACGGCGTGATCGTGCGCTCGCAACGCGTCCGGATGGCGGCGCGTCCGACCCCTACACCGGTTCCAGAGCATTTGCAACATTACTTTTTGGAGTAGAAAATTTATACAAAAGAGATATGCTGAGAAATGCCAAATTCTCAATGGATTTGGGTAAACTTTTTTCTGAAAGGTTATGTTTTGTGGGTTGTAAAACTCGTGTTTTGTGGCTCCGCGGTCACCTACTGCACTCTGTATGTGCCATATACTTGTTTGTATCCTGCCGTGATGAGAAGTTATGCGGCTGGCACGGGATCATGGATACGGATGTCTTTCCAGAGGTTCTCATGATTAATGGGCTTACCCTCATCTGGCTTGAAATGTTCACGAACTATCACCAAGCTATTAGCATTTGTATCACCACTTTCCATTTTCTTTTCCATTTTCTGACACAGTAGTTATTTCAGTAGAAAAGGTCTAGGTTTACTGCAAGCACTGATCCTGCTTTGATGTTCAGTCCAATGTTAGTTGCATACAAGTGCATATGTGCTGCCATTTCGCTATTTCCAAGCAGTCCATTTGTACCCACATTTGTTTGTGTCAATGTTCCCTTCCTATGTGAAAATTTGAATAGCACCTCCAATATCGCGAGCACCAGTAAGTTCATGGCTGTTGTATGGGAAGATGCACTGCACTACACCACTGTCGTTCCAGCCTGTGAGCCCCTTTCTGCACAATTTTAAGTGGAAATAATAAGAATTTCGGGTATATTTATAAGAGTAAATTTGCATTTTGTAATGTTTATGGAACCAGGTAGGCATTAAATGAATGGTTTTTGATGATAAATTTTTGCTAAAACCTCAAAACCTGGAAAAACCAAACCTTTTGCTGCAAAATAATTGCCCTGCACAAAGAACTAACTATATATTGATTAATAATAAAAAATCAAAATAAAACCCTGAATCCATTTTATGCAAAAACTTAACACAATTTAGAGGACATCTATGAGTACATGCCGATAAATTTTTGTGAGGACATATTGAGTAGATCTTGAGTTATAATTCTTTAAAATCATTCGCGAATAAATCACCCCCCCCCCCCACGGTACCACGAGGTTCAACTACAAAGCTAATACCGAAATATATGTGATTTTATTTTGTATTGTTTTTCTGGTTGAATAGTGATACATTTTCGATTTGAAAGGGAAAGAAAAATACATAGTATTATCTCAAGTCACTCGATGTATCCACCGTTGACTTCAAACACTTCGTTGAGACGGGCAGGAACAGCTTGGTGGACAAGAGAAGGGCGGCTCACCTCCGGAGCTGTGCCTCCTTAAGCTCTTGGATTTTTTGTGCGGATAGTTGATTCATTTGGTGTGGGCAATATGGGGCAGGCGGAGGGGCTAAGAAAGGGCATGTGGTGGCCACAATGCCAGTTGATGCTGGCCTTGGCAGCGTAGCAGTGTGGCCTTGGCAGTTCCATGGTGGCAGTCGACAGCTTTGCATGTGTCTGACTAGCTCCTAACGTAATAAAGGTCTGAAAATATACACACTCCCTTTATCCACATTCCGAACTAATGCGCTTGTCTTGGGGAAGGGAAGTGCGCGCGCTTTCAAAATCACAGATATTTCGATACCGGCCCTGTATGAACAAGCCTGCTGAACCCTTGACGGGAACTACACCCCTCTGATTTTAATAGTGCAATGTGACCAATAACATTTTCTTTGCGATGTTACGCCAATTGCTAGGAGAATAAGCTATATGTTTGCAACGATTGGAAGCAATGCATTAAAGCCTCATGGCTTTGGTACACGATAATCATGCACTGCACTATTGCACCGGATCCGGAAATAAACTGCATGCTGAAAATTTGGGCACATGCTAACATCAATTTTAATGCTCTTTTTAAATTTGACAGTGACCAAGGCACTGTACATCCAGGCTTGAGATGCTTCTGATCACTGTATACCAGCCACATTCAAAGCCACGTGAATTTTATTCGCTATAAACTGGATGTCAGCACAGAGAACACACACAAATTGTTGCTAAAATGTTCCCCTTATAATGGCCTTGAAATATCGGATACCCAAGTAGAGCCCAAATCGCGAAAATTGGCTTTACTCATTGGGATTTTTCATTAAAATAATTTCAAAAAGTCAAGAAAGTAAAGATATATTCCTAAACAGAATAGATTTGCCTTGAATTTAAAAAAGTCCGCAAGGAAATGTTAAGAATTGAATGAGCTACAAAGGAATAAAGTCAAAAAAGGGGCAAAAATGGCAAAATTTGACACGTTTTCAATCATAACTTATTTCTAAGGAAAAACTGCGAGGACAAGCGGAGATATTTTGTCAATCTTACCAAGAACTGTCCAAAATGCTATCATATGCCAGGATAAGTTTAGAATCCAGACTGCGCAAATGCCCCTCCGAAAATGGCATCACCCGTATTATATAGGACTAGGTTGGACTTCGCTGTCGCCTACGGCAACTATATGAAAACAGCTACACTAATTTCACTTTGAAAAGGTGGGGGAGAGCATTTGGTTAAGAGAGGCGGCGGCTAAAAGGTAAGCAGTAAAATCTAGAAGAAAAATAGTGTGAACACTGGAAAAATATCAAGGTTCTGGGGTGAGGGTTCTTGGGTTTGATGGAGCATGGGGCATGGCACACAAATTTAAGGGTTGGAGGGCTTAAACGAAGCATGGATGCAAAAGATTTGAAGGATTTTATAATGTTTGGTGGCACGGCACCGGGGTTTGTTTGGAATGATGCATATGGGCAAAGTTGTGTGGTGCATGACAGCAACGTTTAAGGGACTGTAATGAAGTAGATGATAGAAGGCAAAGGGTTCAAGTGCTTGTTTTGTTTATGATGGCGAGGGTTTGTGGATTGTAATGAAGCAATGAGACAACTGCTGGGTATTCATAGAGAGACTGCAGGCAAAGGAGTTGAGATTTTTATAGAGCTAATGGCGAGGAAATGGAAAAAGGCGAGGTTTTGGGGATTTGTATCGAATACAGGGTGTTCAGGTTACCAGGAAACGCCTGACTTTGGGTGATCACCACTGCCTCAATTTTGAAGATCGAAGATTTAACAATAATTCATTCAACAAAGTAAGCAAAAGTAAGCACATATTCAACATAAGTTTTGCAACAGCAGCAAACAAACAAACAGCAGCTGTCCAACTCGTTTTTTGGGTGGGCGGGCTGCCGAGCAGTCTGATATCGCTTCTTCTCACAAGCAACGTAGAAGAAAATCCAGGACGTGGTACTTGTCACAATGCTGTCCCATGTAACATCAAGTTTGCCTGATGGTCTCCGCTCAGTGCTCTGCGGTAGACCCTGGGCAGGACTGCGGCGGGCCAGTGCCAGGGAGAAGAAACTAACGTCCCAATCCTACCCTCAGATAAACATCCAAGGCTGAGGAAACTCACTGCACAAATAGGCTATCAAAAAGAAGGACATGTAAATGCAAGGACAGGACTATTACTAAAGTGCGCGAGAGACTGCGGATGGTGGCCTGGCAATTCTCATGTGTGCTGGTCCCAGCACTTCCTACCCATCCAATAGTCACTCCGAAGAGCCTAGGAATACGCGTACTGCGTGATGGTTGAGATCTGGAAACTCTACCACCCTCCAACCCGCGGCAGTGAAGCTGAAAAGTGAGACAGAAGGCTTCCCACTGCATCCTGGGCTCAGGCTCCTCCTCCCCAATCTTCAAATGCTAGTTGGAGACCTCAATTGCCACGGATACTGGGACGGATACTTGCCATACACTTTTGGGAGTGAAATAGATAACAGGGTAACATAAGTACTATACTCTACTATACAGGGTAACATAAGTAATATACTCTACTATACAGGGTAACATAAGTACTATACTCTACTATACTGGGTAACATAAGTAACATAACAGTTGAGAATTCTTATTTAATCAAAAAAAGCAGTACATGATAAAGTATAATAAATTTGATGAGGGCTAAAAGTTAGTTCGTGGACACCTTGTGTGACATCCATGATGTATTAGCCTTCTCCCGTAAAGATAAAACAAGCAAAGTTCCACTGGGCCCTGCTTCAGTATAAAATATTTTGATAGCATCATTGTTCGAATCAGTGGAATCAGTCACTATTATTTTGCGTTGGGGCTGACATTATAATTTTGTATGATTTCTGATGAAACTTTTCTGATGACAAGTTTACCACGAGGTTCAACTACAAAGCTGATACCGAAATATATGTGATTATATTTTATATTGTTTTTCTGGTTGAATAGTGATGCCTTTTCGATTTGAAAGGGTAGTATGTAGAAAGATAAATACATAGTATTATCCCAAGTCACTCAATGTATCCACCTTTGGCTTCAAACACTTTGTGGAGACGGGCAGGAGCAGCTTGGTTGACAGGAGAAGGGTGTCTCACCTCCGGGGCAGTGCCTCCTTAAGCTCCTGGATTTTTTGTGCGGATCGGGGTAGGCTCGGGTCTGGAACGTGTTTCAGATGGTTAAGTCATTTGGTGTGGGCAATATGGGGCAGGCGGAGGAGCTGAGAAAGGGCATGTGGTGGCCACAATGCCAGTTGGTGCTGGCCTTGGCAGTGTAGCAGTGTGGCCTTGGCAGATCCATGGTGGTAGTCGACAGCTTTGCATGTCTCTGACTAGCTCCTAACGTAGTAATGGTCTGAAAATATAAACACTCCCTTTATCCACGTTCCGAACTACTGCGCTAGTCTAGGGGTAGGGTAAACGCGCGCGCTTTCAAAATCACAGATATTTCGATACCGGCCCTGTGTGAAAAAGCCTGTTTAACCCTTGACAGGAACTACGGCCCTGTGGTTTTAATAGTGTAATGTGACCAATTACATTTTCTTTGCGATGTTACGCCAATTGCTAGGAGGATACGCTATATGTTTGAAGCAATGCATTAAAAGACTCATGGCTTTGGTACACGATAATCATGCATTGCACTATTGCACCAAATCTGGAAATAAACTGCATGCTGAAATTTTTGACACATGCTAACATCAATCTCAATGCTCTTTTTAAATTTGACACTGACAAAGGCACTGTAAATCCAGGCTTGAAATGCTTCTGCTCACTGTATACCAGCCACATTCAGAGCCACGTGAATTTTATTCGCTAGAAACTGGATGTCAGCACAGAGAACACACATAAATTGTTGCTATAATGTTCCCCTTATCGGATACCCAAGTAGGGCCCAAATCGCGAAAATTGGCTTTACTCATTGAGATTTTTCATTAAAGTAATTTCAAAAAGTCAAAAAAGGTGGGGGAGAGCATATGGTTAAGAGAGGCGACGGCTAAAAGGTAAGCAGTATAATCTAGAAGAAAACATTGTTTAAAACTGGTCGAAATATCAAGGTCGAGGGTTCGTGGTTTGTAATGAAGCAAAAATACACTTGCTGGGTATTCGTAGGGAGACTGCAGGCAAAAGAGTGGGGGTTTTTATAGTGCTAATGGCAAGGAATTTGAACATGTATACGGCGCAAAGCGCAATAGGTGACCGCGGAGCACACCCCCTTCCACCTTACAATATCAATGCATGGAATTTCGTCACTCAAAAGAGCAAGTCTGTGGTTTCTCAACTATTTTCAAACGTAAGCACAGATTTAGATGCAGTATATATGACTTGTGAATCAAAAAACCAAAGTCTTCTGTGCAATTCTCAGCCGTTCAGCTGTTACTGATTATTATTGATGCTATTGCCATGTGTGAAAGTTTGTGGCTCAAGAGGGTAAGTCTGTATATACGCTATATACGATTTGTGAACAAAAAACTCAAGTCTTCTGTTCAATTCTCAGCCGTTCAGCTGTTACTGATTATTTATGCTATTGCCGTGCATGAAAGTTTGTGGCTCACGAGGGTAAGTCTGTGGTTTCTCAACCATTTTCAAAAGTAAGCACAGATTTGGAACCGCTATATACGACTTGTGAACAAAAAAACTCAAGTCTTCTGTTCAATTCTCAGCCGTTCAGACGCAATATAGGAAAATGGTGATTTTCGGGAAAAAAACAATTTTCCTACTCAGGAAAGTAATGTTTCTAACAAAATTTATTTATTCCATCACAATTGCACCCTCACAAGCATAGTCACAATGTTATTTCTGGAAAAGTGTGTTCACAGGAAATCAACAGTTGGTTAAAAACAACGGCTATAATTAATTTAAAAGATAAGAGGCCATTCTTTAAGACCGATCCAACCAAACCTTTGTTTAAAACACTTATAGGATGTAAAGGAGATAACACTGATTCTTTTTTCAATGTAAGTTTGCGATTCCAATTATGCCATGCTTTTTTGACATCATCATTTAAATCATTTTTTCAGTGTGGAAAACCCAACATTTTATCTTATACGGAAGAAAATAGTATTCTGTTCTTATATGTAATTGGAAGATGGTAAAGTGTTATTGTTGTGTAATGGTGATTAATGTAAAGTTATATAAAAATTAAAATATTTTATTAATCGAATAACAAATTATATCTGCGGGTACGCCTCCTTTTTTCTTTTTTTCTTGTTTCTTCCGTTTATCCAGCGGGAATCACAGAGCAATGCGAAGACTGCACTGACAGGTTTATGGCGAAAGAAGGCATTGGGGTTGGGCATGATATTTCCGGGAATAAATGGGTTTAGCCTAGTCGTTGCTCCTCTTCTTCCTGCAGTAACCGAAGCGACGCCAGCAGAGGCCTCCGCTTGCCCATCGCAACATCAGCCGGCATGCGCCTCCACAATCCCGCCACTCTGCATGGCCAGTGGGCCCGGCTCAGTGGTCCATGCTGCTCAAGGGTAGAGAAGTGATGGCGACCCCGCAAGGCAATATTTGGGAGAGGAAAAAAGATCGGCAGCTCATGCCAGCTTTGCTTTGCTGAGTTCATCTGCTGACGCAGCCTCATTTTCACTGGGACTAGCAATGCATATTTTTAGGCTCTTGTAGATTAGTAGGATGTCATCCAGGGTGTGTCTAGCTGCCAGTGAGTCCATGCCCAGTATTTCAAGCCTTTCGGAATAGCCTCCAGGAGGCAAGCTTAGACCACAGCGGCGGAAGATGAATTTTGTGAATAGTCTTTGGGGCCTTTCCACACGGGCAGCCTCAGCTTTATTTGATGGAGACCAGAGGCTTGATGCATACTCTAGCTGTGGACGTGCATACGTGATGAATGCTTTTTTCAGTGACTTTAGACAGGGGACTCGGATGGCTTTTTTGAGCAGGTAGGCAGTGTGATTGGCTTTATTAGTGATAGAGGCGATGTGTACTTTGAAAGATGGAGTGGCTAGTAGGAGGACACCCAGATCCCGCACCCCTTCAGGTGGCGCCAGAGGAATGTTGATGCCTTCAACAGAGAAGGATGGACAGGAGCCAGCTCCCTGCAGATAATGGCTGCATTTATTAGGCACAATGGTTAGTTGCTAGTACTGTGCCCAGGATGTTAGAGCTGAGAGTCCGGATTGGATGGCAGTAGGTGACGATGATGCCAGCTGCACATCGTCTGCAAAGGCCCAGCTTTCCAGGCCCTCGATTGCGCCTAGGCAAATCATTAGTGGGGCCATGAACATGTTGAAGAACACCAGCGAGCTGCTGCCTCCTTGGACAATGGATGAATGAACAGGGGCTGGGCAACAGGTGGCCTGGCCGACTCTGACACGCATCTCCCGTTCACATATGAACTCCCGTAGCCAACATATTGCCCTTACTCCTACTCCCATTGCATCAAATAGCAGCAGCATTTTCTCATGCGAAACGCAGTCAAACGCTTTGGATATGTCAATGTTAATGACGATCACTTTTTTGAGAGCTTCCTTTTATACCGAGCACACATAGTGCAGTAAGGCGGAAGGAGAAATATCACAGGAAGCATGGCATTAAATTCAGAAAGTCAATTGTTTGAGGACAAGGGGATCAATGGAATTGAAGAGCAATGTCGCCAGCCGTTTCGCTATTGCCTCGCTTTTGAGCTCTGCCCGTGGCTCTAAGATGCCCAGTGTACCCCAAGGAAGCGAGTTCCATAGCCGTCGGAGCCGGACAGGCTGTAGTCTGTTCAGACGCTCTCGATTTGGATCTTCAATCTCTTTTAGCCGCCAGAAAGTGGAGGGAGGAAGGGAAGCTGTTTGTGTGGCTTGGTGGGCACGCCGGGTGAAGTGGGAGTGCTGTGGGATTGGAGGGGCCCCATTGTCCTCCTCGATCCACTGCCCATAGGCGCGACCCTGGGCAAGGCACCGCCACGTGAAAAGGAATGTCTGCTCAAATAGGAGGCGATCGTAGGATGGAAGGGCAGCTTTCTGGAGGATGGCATCTCTGTCCCCGCTCCAGTCGCCAAGCGCCACTCTGGCCTGCCTCCCGTAGAGGCTACGAACTCTGGCAGCTACTGCCGCTGTGCCTGGGGGACAATAGGCGAGAGAGTGGAGAAGTAGACCACCCACCTTCTGGATGAGGGCTAGGCGGACGGCCACTGGGTGGGAGGCAAGAAGACGTTGGAGAGCAGCTTGAGTCCCGCGGGCAGTCCCACAAGTCCGCTTCCAGTGCTGACTGAAGCTCAGCTGGCTGTCGTGTAGGACGCCGAGGTACTTCAGCAGTGAAGCTTCTTCCACCTGATGCTCACCTAAGATGAGTGGGATGGGAAGGTGTGAGTAGGTGGGGTTGAGGCTGAAAATGAGGAGCTGTGTTTTCGATGGGTGCAGGTGGAGGCCTAGTGTCTGGAGGTGGTCGCGGAGTAGGATGAGGTCATCCTGTAGCAGGCGAACATCCTCTTCATCTGTTACTGGCCGCAGAAGGAGGCAATCGTCGGCGTAGGCTTGAATGTGCGTCCCGTTGTTGTAGGGGAGACTGAGAGCTGTGTCCGTTGTGGCTGTGAAGAGTGCAGGCCCCAGACAGGAGCCCTGCGGAACTCCTGAGGGTGCTCTTTTATTTCCTGATTTTTCCCTCCCAACTTTCACCACAAATCTTCGCCCTTCCAGCCAACTGCTCACAACGTTCACTAGGGCAGGTGGAGCACCTCTGTTTCGGAGACAGGTGAGGATGGAGATGTGCGAGAGAGAGTCGAAGGCCCTGGCCACGTCCACTGAGACGATTGCCACCCGCACACCTCTCTGGCCCATTGCTGCTTCCAGAGCTGCATGTTGTAGCCGCAGTAGTGCATCGCTGCATCCGCTTTTGGCTTTGAAACCAAACTGTGCCCCTGAGCTCTGCAGATAGGGTTTGAGCCTTTTAAGCATCATCTTCTCCCAGGCCTTTGACAGGCCAGGGAGGAGGCTGATTGGCCTGAAGTTTTCGGTGGAGGAGGCTGTTCCCTTTTTGGGGATGGGGATAACCTCAGCTACCTTCCACGAGGCTGGGACAGCTTGGGTGAAGAGGATGGAGTTGGCGAGGCAGGCCAGGGAGTTCGCGAGGGAAGCATGAGTGCCACGGAGGAGGCGGGAAGGGAGGCCCTCGGAGGGAGAGGCCTTACTCCCCTTGATGCGCATGAGAGCCTCATGAGCCTCAATCCTGGTGAAAAGGTCATGCTCTTGAAGGGCAGAGGGTGGGTGGAGTGAGAGTGCTTCCTGCTCGGCAGCCGTAGGGGGTGTGTGCTTTGAGGCGAAGATGTCGGCAAGGCCCTCAGCTTTCTCCTTCTCCTGAACTAGAACCTTCGTTCCATGACGCAGTGGCGGCAGTGGTGGATGGCTTCCCGAGGCGAGGCGGCGGGGGAGAGAAGCCAGCTGGTGGTCAGCCTGCGCCCTCCTGACAACCCTCCAGGCATAATCTGCTTTAGCCCTCTTCACCACCCCCCTTTTCACAGCTTTAGCTCGGAGATAGGCCCTCTTTTTGGCCCCATCGAGAGGATCTAGTTGAAGCTCACACCAGGCCTCCTTAGCAGCCCTGCTCTTCTGAAGGCATTCAGAGGTGATGTACGGTTTTTGACGGGGCTTTGCAAGGCGAGGGGGGGTGAATGGAACGCCAGCTCTCAGAGCCTTCCAGAGCCTTGTCTCAAGCATTGAAAGGATGTCCTCGGGGGTGCAGCCGAGGCCAGAGGGAAGGAAGTGCTCCAAAGCCCGGTAGCCACCACCCTCCTCATCCCAGAGTAGCGCCTCCTCCACTCTCTCCCAGCTGGCCTCTGCCCACCTCCACCTGCCTGGCAACCATTTGCGGAGTATGGGAGGAGCAGGGAGTGTGATGTTGAGATATAGGCAGGAGTGGGCTGTGACTCCCTTCTCCAGGGGCGGGAGAAGGGTGAAGGGTGAAGAGAGGTCTAAGCTCCTGGCCCAGGCCCAGTCGATGGCTCTGCTTCCCCGTGTAGGTTGCTCACTTCCTGGCAGGGGCTCCAGGCCAAAGCTCCGGAGCATCTCCTTCAGCTCCCCGGACTCGTCTTCATCCTTCTGACAACAGTTTATGTCACCAGCAAAGAGCAGAGGCTTGTTCTCGAAGGTTGACAGGAATCTGGCGGCCAGCAGTAACCAATTACTGGCGGTTTCGATGGTGCGATTGATGCTGGGCGGGCGATAGACTGAGATGAAGACGGCTGGGCCCAGAGAGATGCCGACTGCCTCCAGATCGATCACAGCCTTTTTCTGTTGCAGTTGGCTTGGAAGGACAGAAGATTTGATAGTGTATACCTTTGCGGCCTGAAGCCATGCATGTTAGCTCTGAAGAGGATGTTGTTTTCACAGAACACCGTCAGTTGCCTAGATACTATACGGTCAAATATTTTTAGCGTGCTAGGCAGTAGGGCAATCGGTCTGTAGGACTGGCAGTGGCTGGCATATCCTTTGTTTTTGTAGATGTAGATGGCTCAAAGCTGAAATCAGGGAGGAATGCCTGAGGTACAGGATAATAGGTTTTTTGTCCACGCAGTAATGGGGCTGTGAGCTCTGCAGGCAGGAGGGAGGGCTGGCCATTCCTCATCAAGGATGCTGGGAAGGAGGTTTGTGCAGGAGTTTGGCCATTATCATGGGTGAGCACTGATGAAAAGTGTGAGCAGAACAGTTTGGCTTTTTCTGGGTTGGATTTTAGGTATTGTGAGGAGTGAGGATTGAGGAGTGGAGGGATATCGCTGGAACATTTGTAAGTGCGTTTGGATATTAGCCTGTAAAGCTGCATTCCAGGACCTTTAGAGGCTGGCGATGAGGCAGGAGGGCGAAGAAGGTGGGTGTCCTCATTGATCAGATCCTTGCGCGCTGTCCTCCTGATGGCAAGGTAGAGCCTCCTGTACTGCCTCTTTGACCTTGATGATGAGTTCCTGGCTGGAAAGAGTCGCCACCGAAAGCGAAGCATGCTTATTGTTTTTGGTGAGAGTGGGCGGGAATAGCTGTATCGGCATGCAGTGCGGGCAGGTGCAGTGGGAACGCAAGCCTCAATTGCTTCGCTAAGGACCAGTTCTATGAGATCAACGCAAGACAACAGTGTGGAGGAAATGTCGCCTATCAGCTGCCAATCTATTGCTCTTACAAAAGCAGAGAGTGCCAGCGGATCCGCTTTATGCCACCTCCTGATCCTTTGGCCTGATGGCACCAAAGGGCCAGGAGTCTGGTGAGCAGGGGCGGCAGGAAGGCAGAGGCTAACCTGGACGGATTGATGGTCGCTCAGGACTTGCTTTGGCCCCACTATCGCCACCGCTGCCTGGACGTTGCAGGAGGAGAAGGTGAGGTCGAGGATGTTCCTGCCTCTGGTAGGCTCCCGGACGAGCTGCGAGAGACCCTGGCAAGAGGCCCAGTCCAGGAGGGCGCGGCCTTGAGTGGATCGGGCAGCCAGATTGGCCCAGTCAATGCCAGGGATGTTGGCGCACGGGCCCCAGTTAATCGCTCGTTGACAGCCTGGCTGACCATTTCAACCGTAATTGTCTACTCTTCAACATTTTTCTAGCCTCCCTTCTCTACGTTTTTTTTAATTTTGCAGTCCTACCGGGTGGCTGAAGACCCAAATTTCCGCGCTTTCATGCAGACGGCCAATCCTAGCTATCATGTGCCCAGTGCCCGCTTTATCGCTTGCTGGGTTCAGTCTGCTCTCAAGAGTGCAGAGGAGATGCGCAACCATCTTCTCTCCCTCGTTGAGACCATCCATTTTTCAATTGACGAATGGCACAGTGGGTGCTGATTTTATTCTACCTAAACCTATAAAAGATTGAAAAACTATTCACCGACATTTCCAGATTTTTATCCTCCCACAAGGTCAAACGACTGTGTTCTTGGCATCAACTACCACTTCGCGGACTGTGAGGAGGAAGGATTGAAGAGAGGTGTGCGTGGGCTGGTGCCGATGGAAGGGTCAAAAACGGCGGCAAACATCATGAATACTTTCCTGGATTTCAGTCACGGCACCCTGAACCTGCTCGATCAGAAGATCGGGTCATCACCATCGACAATGCTCTTCGACCTCCTTCAGCAACTTCGCAAATCCCCGCCTGTGCCAAAGGAAGAGACGACGGAGATAGCTGGGGATGAGGAAAAGTGCAGCGAGGTGGAGGATGATGCTCTGGCTGCAGGCTCTGGGGAGAACAGCGACAACATCCACGCCAGTGAGAGCTGCGCTTCTTTGACTTGGACATGGTATCTGACCCAAGCAAGTCGATCAGTGGCACCAACGCCAACACCATTGAAGGCCTACTGATCCTGCAGCTCAGAGACTCTGAAAGCAGCCCCTCCACTCAGCATATTCCCCACACCCAAAATCGAGAATTCTATTGTTGAGTTCATTGTACGATGCCATGCAACGCAAAAGAAAGCATGTAAAGCAAATGATATGAATCCAGACATGTCACCTATGCTTGTACATTGTTCTGCAGGAATTGGAAGGTCAGGAACATTTCTGGCCATTGACATAGCTTTAAACCTTATTAACAATTTTGGTGCATTCAATGTTAAGGACGTAATATGGCTACTTAGAACCCAGCAAAATTTTGCTGTGCAAACACCAATTCATTATGTATGCGTCTATCAAACAATACTAGAATATGCAGCAAAACACAATAATGTTGCACTGGATGCAGCAAAGTTTGCTTAGGAAGTTGCACGAGCCAGACTATACTTTTTTTAAATTTGCTTATAGTGCAGTTGTAAATTTCCCCTATTTTTGTATTTTTTTAAATTTGGTAATACACTTTTTTATTTTTCTTTCATTTGAATACAACTTGATATGAATGGGAAAATAAATTGTATGCAATATATTGAGTTTATATTTTAATATATAAAAGAGTAGAGAGAGAAAGACTTTGAAATCATATTTTACTGAAGAAGAAGATAAAACTTTGTGTGATTTGTGTGATTATTTCACTTCTGTGCTTAAGCTTTGGAACGAATTATCTAATAAAAGAGTTTATATTATCATCGTTTCCATTATGGATTCATTTGATTAACATTTAAGTGTTCGTGCCCGCATCGCGGTCATTACAAGTTGCTCACTTTTTGTCTGTTTATATGTATATATGTGGGTATCTGACATGGCTGGGAACGGTCGAATTCTCAACGGAATTTTACAAACATTTTTTCCTTGGATCCTAGAGAGGGGCACAAGAAACATCACTTTTTGTGTAGCACGTTTTTCCATTAAAAGTTACATTTTGCTCTGTAGCACCTGACATGTTGACATTTGAACAGAAAACTAATATGAATATGTGCCAGTTTTGAAATTGGTGGAGAAACCACAGACTTACCCTTTTGGACTGACTGGCAGAGTGACAGACAGTACCAGAGGGAGGAGTAGAGTCGCCTCATTTCCTTATCAAACTTCTTCTCTTCATCGACAATCGCACCATCATCTGTCCTGGTTTTACAAAAGAGATGAAATGCAAGGTGAAATGCTCTTATGAGTTAAGGCGGTGACTGGAGCTGTTGACCTGGGCACCGGACACTCCCTTGTCACCGTGGGGACATCATGTGGAGTGATTGGGCTCCGTTCACCCCCCCCCTTTGCACAGTCGAATTATGAAGAGGAAGAAGTGAAGGATTGCAGATCTAAACAATGTCCGGTACTGGTGGTTGCAGTTGAAGAGAAGGTGCAGCCAGAAGTCTGCATCTACTGCCGGCGAGCAAGGACCTGATCCAAAACATCAGACATCAGACATGTACAAAACATAAGAGCTTCAGACATCAGCATCCTGACGATTGTCTGGACCCATGTCTAGTGATCCAAACCGTCAGTCATGGCGTGAGACATGTGTCACAATTAGACAATTCTCCTATTGGTCATGTCTAACCGCTAGGAGCATTGGCCATGGTTAGACATTGGACAAAAGGAGGCAAAAAGTTTTGTCTAGGAGTCATTTCATGTTGGTCTTATCTCCTTTTAGTCTGGGCACTTTTAGTTCTTATACAGGCCACATGCTTTGCATCGGGTCACTGATACCAATTCCATCCAGTGATAGGTCGAGCTTTGTTTTATGCTCCCTGTTGAAAATTGCTTTATGCTTTGTAGAAAGAATCATTTTCGAAATGGCATAAATCAAGAAAAACTTCAATTAAAACTTTTCTTTAAAAGTTTATAACGTTTTTTGTGGGAAACATCAAACTAGAACACAAATATATGGCGCAAAGCGCAATAGGTGACCGCGGAGCGCATCCTTTATATGATACTTTGTAACTCAGATATCAAGTCTGTGGTTTCTCAACCAATTTCAAACGTAAGCACAGATTTAGAATTGACATATAAGACTAGTGAACAAAAAAATCAAGTCTTCTGTGCAATTCTCAAGACTTCAGGTACTACAGTGCAAAAACCGCGTATTACAATTTTCCAACTTTCTACCCAGAAAAGTAATGTTTTAAATGTTCCGGGACCAGTTCCACCACTCCAGATATTCCTAAAATGTTATTACCTTTCAGCAAAAAAAGTTTGTCCAAATTCATTGAGAATTCGCCATTTCTCAACATACCCCATTTTTCAAACTTTCTACCCAAAAAAGTAATGTTTCAAATGCTCCGGGACCAGTTCCACCCCTCCAGATCTTCCTAAAATGTTA
>JASANA010006295.1:0-25027 GCA_030248095.1 Ptycholaimellus sp. GST1_10
AATTTAATTAAATAAAAAAAATTAAATTAAAAATTAAATCAAAATGTAGGCCTACAGCCAGTCAGCGGCAATTCTGCTGTCGCTGGGCCTGCTGCGATTTCGACCGGAGTTGGAATTCCTGGCCGGTACTGGCCTGGTCATTCTCTCCATCTGTATCTACCAGCGATATCTCCCCGCCCCCTGCCTCCTTTCCTCCAACCAATCGCTTTAACCTCAGAAACAAGGGGGAGGTTTAAGAAGTCTGATTGGAAAGCAAACAGTGGCCTTAAGTCTTGTGCTCAAGACAGCATTGAGGTTGAAATTTTATGTTATTTTTATGTAAAAACTGTTTGTGGAATCGGGGACTGTTAATCTGGAACTGATATTTGACGTATTCAAACGGCTTTTATTCGTTACGGACTTGCCTTGTTTCTTTTTCATTGTCTAAGTTTTATGATTAGCTGCTCTTTCTAAATTCCGCATAAATTTTGCAAAGAGACTTGTGAAAGCAGCAGCAGCTAAGACGATGACATTTTTAAACAAAAGAATACGCGCCTATATTTTAAAATAAAAAAACTGAGCCTTCTCAGGACACATTTTCAAAACCATGCTTCCTTTTTTCCTAATTAGAAGCTTTATTTCATTTTAGACCAAGTAAATAGTAAAAATAAGCTCTGCAATTCGAAAACCAGCTACAGTTTTACTTCCAAAATTAAGGTTACAATAAATCTACATTTGATATGCACTATCAATCTTGGAAATCTTTGTAAATTCACACACAACGTCATACACTATAAATTCACACCCAAACCAGCTGCCAAAGTCAGTCGAAAAATGAATTGCAATCTTTGCAGCCTTCATCTGAGCCCAGGTTCAGAGGTGCAGCATGCCAGTCGACATCACCTCGGCGATGCTGGCTCACTGCCGCTCTGGCAATGCTCCAACTGCCCCTTCCCTCACACTCACCTGCTCCTGCTGCCAGTCATTCCCTGCTCAATGGCCACCAGTCCATCAACCTTCAGAGTCCTGACAAACTTTAGCCAGCATGCTCACACTCATTAGGCCAGATACCTTAGCAATTAAAGAGAAGTCGGTGCCAACACCAGAACACTTGGCTGGCGATGCAAGTCTGGAGCCAGCCCCGAGTAAACTGGATGCTCAGCATTGTTTCGAGAATCTCCCGTGTTTGGTAAACGAAGGGGAAGATCAGCCAAAGCAGGGCAGACGGGAAGTGGAGGGACATTTTCTGAGGCCTCCTGCGAAACACCGGAAACGTCCTCCTGTGGTGAAGGACAAAATGCTTTGTCTTCGCTGCAAAAAAGAAGTACATACGTCGTAAAGGTATCCCGATTGAAATAGCGGCTATTGTGTACTATAGGTACTTTTATTCTGGGGTACCTAATCTGGCTTTGGATACCGACTCTATAAAAGGATTAGGCTTAGTCAATGCAATTTGTATAGTGGCAACTGCGTAGGTTTCGCTTGCAAAACCCTAAAGCTGGTCTCAAACATGATCAATAATTAGATGTACCTATAGTACACAATTACTGAAATAGCTGAGAACGAGTAATTTTGACCTGCTTTTTGCAGGTGGTATAATTTACAGAACCACGTGATCGGCTGTCTCAACCTTCGACCTTTTGCATGCACTCAGTGTGGTTTGCCCATGAGGCGTCGAAGCGACGTTACGACGCATCAGAAAAACTCGAGGAAAGGATGCAGGTTGGTTTTTCGGTCGTCGTTGAGTGGCAGTTTTAGTCTGTGAAATGGGCAATATTTTAAGGAATGCGGAAGTAAAATTGGTCCAACAAGAGCAGGATGAAATGGACATTCGAGACGGATTTCTGCGCTGTTTTAATATTGATGGGCAGCTTTGGAATAGTCTGTTTAGATAATACAAAGTAATAAAATCGCTCAATCAACGATCTTTGTGAACATATTTTAAACGACTAAGCTATACAAAATACCTTAACAAAAAACAACTTCTTAAAAAGTACTCTTGAAAATGTATTTTACATCGTTTCGTGACCTCGAACCTTTTGCAGCATGAAACGTTCTATGGTCTTTCAACAAAGGCGTCTCAAAAATTAACCAATTCCACTATTTCCAGACTATGATTTTCACCATGGCCAGAATAATAGCATCTAAATGAATAATTTAATTGCATTTTGCATTCAAGATGGGTTGTCCGCTTTCAAGTTACCCCCAGGCAAAATGTGCTCCAGACATTTACTGGAACTATGGTAACTTTTTCTACAGTCCGTAGATTTTTCTATGATTATCTAGATCTATGGTTTTTTTGTCGTCTAATTTATGTTCATCATACTTTGCATGCCATCATCCTATTAAAAGAAACGATTCTAATGGTAATTTATGTTCTTTTCCGGCATTCCACTTGCGTTTTGGCACTGTCCCCATCCATAAATGCTTCTATTGCAATACGGCTAAGAGGACTAATGCGAGCATCTCAATGGAATAGTGCACCAATTTTTTTCATTTACAAATGCCTCTCTTCGATCAAATTTTACTGTAGCTAAAAGCCTGTCGACAAAAAAGCGAATTATTTTTTGCGCCCGCCCATCATGGGAGGGATGAGCTGGGCCTCGCGCGTGATGTCGCAGACATTCCCACTCACCAAACCACAGCGGTGTGGACAAGCACAGGCCTGTGAACCAGAGTCGCTTCATCAGGGTTTAGGAGAGGAAAAGAAGCGGCGCGAACGGCAAGGCAGCTCTTGAATGGGCCGTTACAGGAGCTGCGCCATCCGTCCACTTTGCCGGTGCGTTTGCGGTAGGCTACGATGCACCTCAAGCGCTTTTTGATTAGTACTGGTGCATGGTTTGCGAAGTGAAAGAGCTGCAGCATTCTGATTTACCTGTATCTCGGGACAAAAGTGGACTCGATCGTTTACCTAGCTGACTTCTACTGGCTTATGGGTTAATATGGATAAGCATGATAGCCTTTGCGTCAGTCACAGCCTATTAGCTGTGATACTTCTTTCAACTTACTGGTCATGCTTCTGGCAACAGCTGTCCGCAGCATTCGTTGGAGCATTTTCATCTGAAATAATATTTGCAACATCGAAACGGCCGTATTTTTTAGAAAATCATTGTTGTATGCTTCGCTTGGGCATCGCTTATTTGCTCTTGGGCCTCCGCGCCCATGCCCTATAGCCTCCGGAGCTCTAATTGTGCTGCCTTTCATGGCAGGCAGCATTTGCCGCACAAAAAGGCTAGTAAAGATTACCCTGGGCATCTGTAAAATGACCACAGTAGTTGCCCTGTTTCAGCAGAGCCACGGAGGAAAGGCCAAGCACTTCTGCCGCTGTCACTGCCTCAAAATTACCCTACATCATTCATGCTTTTTTTAAATTTTCAAATGGTTTTCAGATACAACTGTACAACTTAAATTGCGTTCCATTAAACTGATTTTTAGTTTCGAATTTTTAGGATATTGTGAATTGCGATATTGGGAATGGTGAACCGTGTCCATTTGGTCAACACCAGCGGGGAAGCCTTTCCCGGAGTGTTCTCGTTTCCCAGCAACTCTTGCGATTCTAAATAAGCTTGATGCAAAATGAAATAAGCTAAATCCAAAGAGATATTTCTTCTTTTGGAATTTTTTTCCTACAATCCAGATTTTGTTTAATGTCACGAATTTTTTTTGTGACAAATTATGATATGTGACAACACGAAAGGCTTCACAAACCCGGACACCAGCAAGAACACCAACCCCCAGAATGTGATCATGATTAAAAGTTTTCGAATGGATATTCTTAACTGAATTAAAAAATGAAGACATTCATGAAGAAAGAGGTCATTAGCATTTCACTTGCTCTTTCAGATGGTAATAGATGCTAATGGTGCTGAAAACTGAAAGAAAGGAAGTTTTCCTGCGGATAAAATAATGATTAAGAAGTAGAATTAGCCGAATATGGGAAAAATCCCAGGCGATTTGCTGATTCTATTAAAACAAGATTGGTTTAACTTGTTAATCTATCGGTATTCATTACGTATTTGCACCAAATGATTTGAAATGTCAGATTATATTTCCTGAAAATTTCCTAAATAACAAAGGAAACATTCAAATTAACGCAAATAAATCGTTCCAAGATTTTACCGCACCTAATTGGGCCATTCTTGCCATTTATTTGCTTAATCTCATGACAAGCCCATTTTTCCCGAACATGTCGAACCGTGACCATAAGGACCATCAGACCATAAAGACCATAACCACGACCATAAAGACCATAAAAAACCGTGACCATAAGGCATTATTTCAGGTTTTTGAGTTAAATATCAATGTTTTGATGAATGTTTTAGATGCAGGTAAACAGCAAATACTATCATGGCATAGAAGTACAGAGAAAAAGAAATACAACATTTTTCCAAATTTCAAACTAGATGCCTTTAGGCGTTTCCATAAGACTAAAGATTATTAATCACCTACAACTACTAATCGCTCAACAGAGCATCGTTTTTCAAACCAATTCTTCATAATTTTTTAATGGTCACGGTTTTTAAAAAAATCGTGACCATAAGACCAAAAATTTTTTCTTATGGTCACGATTTTTTTCAAAAACCATGACCATAACCGCGACCATAAAGACCATTAAAAAACTGAAATTTTATGAATTTCCAACATTCAAATCTTCATTGTGCACCTGAAAATGCATAAAAATCCAAATTTCCACCTGGGTCCAAAAACCAACTATTTTCCTCAACTTTACATGCCAATTACGCAAACAAAACTTCAATATTCAATGCGCTATGTTGATTTGAAATTGAAAATTTTGCTTATGGTCACTGATGGTCACGGTTTTTAATGGTCTTTATGGTCATGGTTATGGTCTTTATGGTCTTAATGGTCTGATGGTCACGTTTCGACATGGACCCCCATTTTTCCCACTTTTCTCCCACTAATTCGCAATCATCATCGCATATTGAAATATCGCATATCGCATTCGAGCGCGGTATGTTTTGGCAATCAATCGCAGTAAGCAGGCTTTGGCCGCACATCGCTCAGTTCACAGATCGTCTCCCGCACGAATTTCAGATGCGGAAAGGTCTGGAAGGCAATTCTCTTTCCCTGGCCTCGAGAAAGGCAGGTAGAAACCTTGGAGTAGACGGCCAGCTCCAGACTGTGACGCTCGTTGTGGAGTCGGATGAGGTCGGTGAGGCAGCGTCGGGGGCCTCGGGAAGCAATGCCTAGAAGCTCCAGCCGTCCATCCTTGCCCAGTCCTGCTGCGGGTCCCCCCGAGTCACCCTCAAGCAGTCCGAATATTTTTTCTAATTTATTCAGGACTTTTTTTCGTTGTTTTTTTTTGATCGCAAATATATCCTCTACTTTCTAGGTTCATAGTTTTGGAAACTGCAATTTTGGTGGCTCATCAAGACTGGAAAAGTTCGTAACACCCATTTGGGAATTGACGTCCATTCGAAGGTTTGTCTTATGGCTATTCATTTTGGGAAGCTAGCCATCAATTTGAGTTAGTAGAAAAGAAAAAGACAAAAGTAGTTGCTACCATGCATACTCTGACGTATTTGTCGTCCTGGGGATTACCACTGAGGCAGAGCTCCAAATCGGAAATGCTCTGCGTCCCAGCCTTGCGACAGCGCTCTCTGGTCACTATACTCATATTCACCGATGAAGGCTCGTCTGCAATCATGGAGGTGTATTTAGTATTATTATAATGGAGGGAACGCTCTATAACATTGGGATGGGGGCCAGAACTTTAATTAGAAAAAGTTATAACACAGGGATCGAAAATGCCTTTTTGTAAACGGCTGCTGTGGGTCATAGAAAGCACCAACAGAGACATTCATGGGCTTAAAAAAATCCGAACGAATAGATCTGAACAGCTGTAAAGTTTGTTTTGAATATAAACAGCCCTCTGAATAGCTATAGTTCCAAATGTGACCCGGGATTAAATTTTACGATTTCTGATGCTTTGATACCTACTCAATTGCCTAATATTTCTTTGAAATGTAACTTACTAAGGGTCAGAAACCATTGAAATCCTTCATTTCACGTGCAATAGTAGTGATTAAAGGCCCATTCAGGATCTACCCATTCGGGCCATGTTACAAAGATTAGTTGGGGTTGGCCGATTTTGTAACAATTACAGTGCATTAATTGCTGTTCAGGATTAATACACAGTAGTATATAGAGCGATTCCTCGACCATTAGGTGGATGGACAGATCTTTCTCGATGCTGCAATAAAGCCCTGTACAGCTCACTTTCAGAACAGCTGAGTGCAAAATTCTTTATTAAAAAAATTGAAAAAATGAAATAAATTGATTTTTCATGGGCAACCAATTTTTGAAAAAAATCACAATTTATAAAATTATTTTAAAAATTTTTTCGACAGACAAACTTTTTCTTAAAAACAAGACAAACAGGGCATCTCCACAGCGCCCAGCTGGCGGGCCATCCAGACGAGGCCGTGCTCGTTCAGCCAGCTGTTTCTGTGCAGACTTTCCAGGCGTGCTCGGAGGTAGATTTGGTAGAGGAGCTTGAGCATGAGCGGCGATTTGTCTTTGATCCGGTAGCCCCAGCCAGCCGCCGTCACTATGTTGCCCTTTTCTGCCCCATCCTCGGCCGGCAGGCAAATTGGCTGACGCTCCCTGGAGAAGCGAATCGGCCTGCATTGTCTTCGTTTTCTTATTTGCTTTGACATGCTATGAAGAAAGAGAGCATTACAAATGCTTCAGATCATGCGACCTGTTCCTTTTGAAAAATTTCTGTTGCTCAATTATTGAAGAGGGAGTGCCTCAAGAGTACCGCTGAAGTTTCAGGATGGCAATGTCGCCGTCTCCTTCTCCCGTGTCGCTTTCCCAGGTGCCCTCCGGATTGTCCGGCACAGTCTTGATCTTGCTCACGTTCCTCTGTCGCTCGCCTTTCCCCCTCCATGCAGTGCTGTCAATGCTTATGAACTCATTGCACATCCTTCCCTTTTCGCTTCATCCGCTATATTTCATCCTCTACTTCCGATTGGCTAAGGGGAAGTGAACTGATGGTGTCCCAGCTGAACACGGAGGCTGCCGGCGGTGTAGTTGGCATCGTAGCCTCCGAAGGGTATGGTTCCACTGACGCAGTGCTTGGCGGTGATTATCATGTCACTCTCTTCCACCGCGTCGGACACTCGGATCAGATTGGCGCTGCAGGCGAAGTGGCAGCCCCATGAGCAGCCCCCACACACTGCAACCGCACTCCATTAGCCGAGCATTGATTCAGAGTTGAGGCAGGGGGCTTAGGGAGAAGGTTTGGCAGACACATAGTTCCCCCCATGGGTTTCTCCCCCCCATGGCGGGGTACCGGTCAACCAAGCGGAGGACCCCCCATGAAAGTCCCCCCCACGAAGGTTCCCCCCCCCCCCCAAGATTTTACCTACCACGCACACCCTGCGCTAACTCGTCCCCTAGTTGATACGCCTTTGGCGAAAGTAGGTGAAAATAGGCGAAATTGTGTTTTGGGGGGGGGGACCTAGTCGACGAAATCGACGACTAGTCCCCCCCCAAGACTTTTGGACGACTAGTTCCCCCCCCCCCCCCCCCAAGAAATTTTGACTAGTTCCCCCCCCCCCCCAAATTTTTTGACGACTAGTTCCCCCCCCCCCCCAAGACACAAATTTCACAGTTTAGACTGCCATATCAACTAGGGGACGCGTTAGCGCAGGGTGTGTGGGTATAGGTGAAAATCTTGGGGGAGGAAACTTCATGAGGGGGGGGGGGACTTTCATGGGGGGGGGGGGGGGCTCTGCCTGGGGGGGGGGGAATCTCATGGGGGGAAACCAGGTGTCAGCCGAAGGTTTCAGGTTGGTGAACCAGGCAACTGACACTGAAAGGCAGTTGACAAATCACAAGATTTGGGCTGAAGGCAAACTTGAACAATCGCAAAAATGGCCAACTCCAAAGGCTGACTAGCCAAGGCCATTCTCCTTGCTCCAGAACGACACCGCCTTCGTTCCTCTTCGTCAGCTTTACTCCAGGAAGCTCTCCGCATTTACACCTTCCGAACTATCTTTGCCTTCTATAGAAAATCATAACTCATTTGAACCCATTGAAGCGATGGCATTTGCTACTCTGGACAGCAGCTTCAGAGATGGAAGCGCAGTAGAGGAGGCAGAAAAAGAAGGTGGAAAGGCTGCTGCGGAACATGACTGATTGAAACGGATGGTTTGGGGGCCTGAAATTGAACTGCGGGAACGTGAGGAGAAACAGAATAGCTAGATTGATAGATCAGACAGGTTATTGGATATTCTAGGCATGTCAGATATTACCAAATCTGGTACCATCGGCAGGCCAAATGAGGGACTCTTTTCTGCAAAATTTGCAATTGCCTCAAGTAAAAAGTCAAGGAATTACATTTTCTACTAGTGCAATCTGCTGCTTGGACAGTTAGTTGCATAGTTTTTGGTGCGCAATTCAGTGTCTCTTTCCATGCGCGCCCAAAAACAAAATGCAGATGACGCAGCAGATTCCACTAGTAGAAATTGTATTTCCTTGACTTTTTACTCGAGGCAATTGCAAATTTTGGAGAAAGGAGTCCTACGTTTGGTCTGCCGACGGTACCACATATTTCTTCCACTTTTAATATGCATATAAGCAACACGTTTGATCAACAGTTCCACGGCAAGGCGATTTGAAGATCAAATTATTCATCATAAGCAAAACTGCTTACGATGAATAATTTGATCTTCAAATCGCCTCTACAGCAATATCAAAGTCCTTCTTGATCACCAAATGAAATCTGAGCAAATAGGGCACACAAATTCATTAAAGTCATTCTTTTAGGACGTTCACTTAAAAATGATTTGCAATCTTTGCCGCTTACAGCTGAGCCCAGACTCCGAGATTGAGCACGCCAGTCGGCATCACCTCGGCGATGCTGGCTCACTGCCTCTCTGGCAATGCGCCGATTGCCCCTTTCTCTCCCGCTCACCTGCTTCTGCTGCCACTCATTCCCTACTCACTGGCCACCATTCCATCAGCCTTCAGAAGCCCCAGCAAGCTTTGGCCGGTATTCTCATGCTCATGCGAAACACACTCTCAGAAGAGGAATCTAAGCCTACACCAGAACAGTTGGCAGGCGATGCGAGACAGGACCCAGCCCAGAGTAAACCAGAGGCTCAAGAGCCTTGTGTTGAGCCTTACCCGTTTTTGGCTAACAATGGAGATGAGGATCAAGGGGAAAATGAGCAACATTTTCAAAGGCCACTAGTCAAATACCGAAAGCGCCCTCTTCTGGTGGAGGACAAAATGGTCTGTCTTCGCTGCGAGAAAGAAGTACATGTGGCGAAAAGGTATTCAACAAAAAATTGCTGAGAAAAAACAATATTCCGCTCGTTGCAGGTGGCAGAGATTAGAGTACCACGTGATCGGCTGTCTCAAACTTCGACCTTTTGCCTGCAGTCAGTGTGGTCTGCCAAAGAGACGACGATGCGACGTTCAAAAGCATCAGAAAGAGTCAAGGAAAGGATGCAGGTTGGTTTTTGGTGGTTTTTTGTTTGTTTCACTATTTCGGCAGAAAAGTAGCAGCAAGGGAAATAATTGTGCCATTGAAATTGTACGACAGTTTAGTTTACGAAATTGGCAATATTTTGTTTGAGGAACGCGGGAGTAAAACTGGTCAAACGAGAGCAGGATGAAGCGGACATTCGAGTCGGATTTGTGCGCTGTTTCAATATTGATGGCCAGCTTTGGCATGGCCTGGTTTGATGATCAAATGTCTTAAAACTAAATGAATAAAAGTTTTTAGTTTACCAGTTTTTCGACCAGTTTTTACACAAAAGCACTCTTTAAATTTAATGTACCATTTCTTTTGGCTTTACACTCGGCGCATGTTTCCAAGCTTTGACCAGCATGTTCTCACTTATGGGAGCAGTTCTCTAAGAGTTGGAAGAGATGATTGGCAACGCTAGCGTAGTTGAAGGCCAGAATCTTCTGCTCGTTTTATCCTGCTCTCCCTGCCGGCATTGTCTCCAACACTTCCTTCACCGCTGCAGCGAACATCAGAGCGCTGCAATCACCACAACCATCTATCTACTGCCATATCTACTGAGTCTGGTCGAAATCACAAAATTGCATCTAATATTTACCTAGAAGATCTTTCTCCTTACATATTGAAATCCAGCTCATTGTTGGTTGGTATGCTATTTCAGCGAAACATCAGCTTTGCGGTTGGCACCTGGTCTCTGGCGGCGAGAAGGCGCCAGGCCGGGCAGAGGAGGTTTTGAACTTTGCAGAGTAGATGAGCTGGGCGTCGACGTCTGGCAAGCGGCGACCTCGAAATCGTCCAGGAGAAAAAAAGAAAAAGGCATCGAGATAGAAAAGATTAATAAAACTAATTAATTTATCATTATTGATTGATCTTTATTCCGAGTAGACGGGTGTCAAAACAGAGTTGCAAGCGAAGTGGAACTCTGAAGTGAAATGAAAGGAATGTATAGCAGTTTCTGCCTGTGGATCAAATGACATGATCGGAGTCGAGGAGCCTTTTCAGCGTGTCCTGGAAGGGCTTGCGCCGCCCGCCAGCTTCCGCCGCCGACAGCCGCCTCCAGAGGCCCTCCACCCGGCTGGGCCAGAGGACCCGCGCCCCCCCCCCGCCCCCTCCCACCACCACAAAGTGCTGACATCCACGAAGTGGACATTATGATACCTGCCTCATACTTGATGCTGGAATCCGCCAGGTCCTGTCCCAATCCTCAGACGCAGCCTCTGCAATTGAGCAGGCTTTTTGCGCCAATATTCTCTGTAAATCCTGATTATCGATTTACTTGGAAAACTATTTGGACGGAGCTAAAGGAATCAAAAGTGCTATGCGCAGGTTAGGTTGAAAAATGGAAGTGTATTAATCATTCATTATCATCGGGTACTTTATTCTCGAATGTTGAAGATTCATTATTAGAACCATAACGAATTTGGTTCCCAGCGACTCCGGTTTGGATTAAAACCAGCAATCGTATAATTGCTATGTTACTGTGCCTCAGTATATCGATGATCAATTTAGCTTTGATTTGTGGTGTGAAACTAGCAGCAAAGTAACCCAATCTTTCGAATTTTTGAGGCTCCCATATCTTGCAAGAATCTATCGAAATCTCCGCTAGCCTTCTCCTCCCACCGGGTCTCACGGCACCAGAGCTCCCAATGGGATGCGGCAGAGAGAGCTCACCGCCTTCCAACAGTGCTCCTAATTGTCCATCAACTAAAGGAGCATAAATACAGATTCTAAATTAATTTGCGCAATTTTTTCAAACAGACGATGCTTCGTTGGTCTGTGCGGCAGCAATCTAGAAATGGTCATCGTTCGACGCAAAATCAACAGCTGCCCTCTTATGCATAACTGCCGTCGCTTCATTAAAGCTAGGGCGCCTAGGCGAGACCAGCGAGTGGAACAAGTTGTCGGAGCGTGCAATCATGGAGGAAGATTGTTTTATTATATTATTTACAAAGGACTTTGCTCCTAATACTTGGTTTGGTGCAATCCTTAGTTCCCTGGAGACCCTTTGGTGCCTCACATGCCCTCCTCTGTTCTCATTGTTCTTTGTTCCAGTAGGCTTTATTTCCCTACTGACTTTTCACAACCTGGTTGGATGAATAAACAATTCAATTCCATTCAATTCAAATGTAGCAAAGGTGTGACCGAATCTTTGCAAGTTTTGTCATAACTTGTCCGCTCACGTCTAGCATCACATATGGCCCATATGTCAGTTTATTTATTAGGCGATTGAAACATGGCATCAGGGAGTAGCGGCAGATGGCTGGCAGTCAGGATTAGACAGCGCAAGGACTGGCGAATGGTGCTGGAGCTGGACCAGTCGGCTTTCGACAGGCCCGTCGTTCCCTCCAAATTCCAGACTAGCATTTGCCCGAATGCCTTCTCATCCGCCTTCACCAGCTCTGCACCCATTTCCTCTTCGCCTCAAGTGCTTCATGATTGGCACCGATGGACATTTTTGCGTGGCCGAAGGCCGCCTGCCACGGAGGGCAGGGCAGTCAGAGCTCCGGAGGCCGGAGGGCATGGTTGCGGAGGCCCCGGAGCGTAGCCTAGCATGCAAAGGATGCTAGGCAAAGCGTAGGGGCCATAGCACCCATGCCCGGAGGTCGGAGGAGCTCTGGCGCCCTGCCCGAAGCGGCGGGCGGCCAAGGCCAGCTTAAGCAGTTACCCCATTTTTGTGTCCGTCTGTCCGCATATATATATATGTGTGTGTCCCAGGCCCGTACTCCTCGGTTTCTCAACGAAATTGGCTGATTTTTTGCATGAAGGTCCGCCTAGGCGGTGCCTCGGGACCATTTTTGGTGCTTGGCGTAATTTTTTGATTTTCGTCCAAAACTCAATTTTTTGATGTTTCAAAATACGAAAAATCCTAAATCACTGGTTTTTCAATGGAATTAGCTGATTTTTGGCAGATACGTCCGTCTAAGTTACATTTCAAAGCTGGCAAAAGGAATTTTTGAAATATTTATTATTTCTTGATTTATAGTCAAAAAACCAAAATCTTGATGTTTCAAAAATTTGAACATGCATAAAACCATGGTTTTTCAAAACAAGGTATTCTCGGCTATCACCAAGATGCGCGGCCTGTGTTCCAAGCCAAAGACTCAAGCTACTGAAACAGTCCCACAACACTCCCCCCCCCCGCGACAATCCCTCCAAGTAACTCAAACAAACATGCTACAAGAAAAACAAAAATAATTGTGTAGGAAGTTTAAAAAATATAAATGTTTGCGGGGGGAATGGTATTCAAGGGCGGAATCATCTGGTAATAGTTGGGGGGGGATTGCCAGGGAGAATTGTCGGTGGGGAATTGTTGGGAGAAATTGTAAGGGGGTAATTGCCGCGGGGGAATTTTTGGACTACCGCAGCAACAAGTATTACCGTTGTCTATTTATTTCTTCCAAGTGTTACTCAGGTATTCATAAATGCCAAATTCTAAATGACAATATATTTTCCTTCACCCGTAGTAGCAGCTTAGTCCCACTTGCTTGTAGGTAAACTGGCTAAGCTCGTAGAACAAAGCCTACTTATCCTACCCATATGGTAGTCTGCGCAAAGCAATTGAACTTGCATAAAGGTCCGCCTTGGTGGTGGCTTGGAAGCTTGATTATTGCTTAGCAATATTTTAGGGTTTTCCCCCAATATTTAGAATTTTGATGTTTCAAAATAGAAAAAATGGTATGATGATTTTAGACGAAATTAGCAATAAATAAACATGCAATTAGTAAAATTTGTTCATATAGCTTAGCAACATAGCTTGGAACAGGGGCCGCGCATCTTGGCGACAACCGAGATTACCTTGTTTGCTTTAACAATACATTATTTTTCAGTCTCCATTCCATTACACTCTCCATTACTCCAGCCATTAAATTTTTTCCTGGTGTGAATTCGCCGCGGTTTTTTGCAAACTTTAAAACTTCAATATATAACAATTAAACAATCACTCAAAAGTTCACGATCAGCATTGGTAGCTTTGCGCCAATCACCTAATTTCTTCGCAAACTCATTCCAAGCCTGTACAAATAAATGAAAAGTATGTTTAAATTGGCATACTATTATACCTGCGGAAATTCAGGATACTGGGTCATAAGATTGTGCCATATTGGAAACGCATCCAACATAATCTGTCGCCAATCACGGTCTTCGACTGGCACATCTTTATAGGATGCATAGGTATGAGCCACTTTGAGTTTTGGTAGAAAAACGCAACATTACGCCAAGCGCCAAAAATGGTACCACACCACCTATAAGGCCAACCTTCATGCAAAAATTCAGCCAATTTTATTGAAAAACGACTGATTTATGATTTTTTGACTTTTGAAACATCAAAATTTTGAGTTTTGGGCGATATTCAAAAAATTACGCCAAGCGCCAAAAATGGTCCCGAGGCACCGCCTAAACGGACCTTCATGCAAAAAATCAGCCAATTTCGTTGAAAAACCGCGGAGTACGGGGAGTACCGCCATTTTTGAAACATCAAGATTTTTGGTTTTTGACCATAAATTGAGCAATACTAAAAATTTCAAATATTTCTCTTACCAGCTTCAAGACATTACTATTTCGGACGTACATTCCACAAATCAGCTAATTTCATTGAAAAACCATAGACTTATGCATGTTCAAATTTTCCAAACATCAAGATTTTGGGTTTTTGACAATAAATCGATAAATAACAAATATTTCAAAAATTCCTTTTGCCAGCTTCAAGATATTACTTTGCCGTACCTGCAAAAATTCAGCAAATTTCATTGAAAAACCAGTGATTTATGATTTTTCGTATTTTGAAACATCAAAAAATTGAGTTTTGGGCAAAATTCAAAAAATTACGCCAAGCGCCAAAAATGGTCCCGAGGCACTGCCTAGACGGACCTTCATGCAAAAAATCAGCCATTTTCGTTGAAAAACCGAGGAGTACGGGCCTCGGACACACATATATATATATATATATATATATGCGGAAAGACGGACGCAAAAATGAGGTAACTGGTTAAGCTGGCCTTGGCCGCCCGCCGCTTCGGGCAGGGCGCCAGAGCTCCTCCGGCCTCCGGGCACGGGTGCTACGGCCCCTACGCTTCGCCTAGCATGCTTCGCATGCTAGGCTACACTCCGGGGCCTCCGCACCCATGCCCTCCGGCCTCCGGAGCTCTGACTGCCCTGCCCTCCACAGCAGGCGGCCTTCGGCCACGCAAAAATCAGTTGAGTTTTGGCATATACTCCTGTCGTGGTGATATCTTGAAACTGCTTTAAGGAATTTTGATAATTTTTACTATTTCCCGATTTATGAACAAAAACCTAAAATCTTGATGTTTCAAAAATTCAAACATCCATAAATCCAGTGTTTTTCAATGAAATCAGTTGAATTTTGGCTTGTACGTCTGTCATGATGACATCTTGAAGTTGAGAAAAAGAATTTTAAGAAAATTGATTATTTATTGATTTATGGGCAAAAATCCAAAATATTGATGTTTCAAAAATTCGAACATCCATTAATCGCTGGTTTTTCAATAAAATCAGCTCAATTTTGGGAGGTACGTTTGTTGAGGCAGTACCTTGAAGCTGTTAAAAGGGATTTGTGAAGAATATTTATTATATGTCGATGTATGGCAAAAAACCTTAAATCTTGATGTTTCAAAAATTTGAACAATAATAAATTTTGAAAAAAATTTGAACAAGCATAAATTCACTGGTTATTATGGTCAGCCGTATCATTGGATTAGAAGGCATAGCATTTGGAAAATTTAGCAACGAAGCATGAGCTTATTACTTAGTAAAAGGCCGCGCATCTTGGCAACAGCCGAGAATACCTTGTTGATTTCCAAGTCTAATGTGGAAACTTTTCTTACTCAAAGAGCACTTTTGAATGACAGACGAGAGGGCGGGTCCATGGATGGCCTCAACTGTGCAGGGGTCGAGAATTGGGAATAAGATGGCAACTCTGCAAACTACACTTCACAGGGAATGATGTCATCGAAGGCACTCAGGCCCTGTGTGTACCCACTGCCTTGGCCTCAAGTCTCAATATGTCCCGATTTACTAGTGGACGTGCTTCAGAGTTTTCGTGCCGCAGTCTCCTTCAAACAAAATGCATTTTATTGTGCAGCTTTTGCTGCATGGCTAGACAGCGCATGGCCCCTCCACCCCGCTCCCGGACATTTCCGAAAGTTCAGAACACTCCCGGGGGTTTTTCTGAAGTTCTTGCGCCGGCTACGCCCTACTCCTGGTACTATTGTCAGTCCTTGGTACTACACGACTTATGGTGGTAGCCGTAGTAGCTCCCTATCGGTTGCTACGGCCAAGATAAGCCTCCAAAAAAATTTTGGAAAAGGAAATTTTGGGCGGTCCCAAAAAGTAGTCCGGGAGTGTTCTGGCCCCCGCATGGCTAGCCAACAGTGCATGCATCATTCATCACTTCATTAGCTTATTAGCAGCTATAAAAGAAGGCAAAGGCATACACAGACCAATCCAGCGAAGAAGAAAGGAAGTGAGAAGATGCAACTGGGGCTGGTGATGCTGATTGTGGGGCTGCTGTTGGGAGAGGGGGTGGAGGCGCAATACGGACGAGGGGGCGGCTTTCCTCCTATGTTTCCACCTGGCGGTGGTGGTCGTCCAGGCTTCCCCCCAGGTCCTCCAGGCCGTCCCGGCATGCTGCCCATTGGCTATCCTAGAGGGCGTCGATGAAAAGTGGGTTCTCATTTTTCCTGTCAACTTTTCTTTTGCAATCGACCATTGAGTGGATTAAGATTTGTTGAGTTTCAGATTTGACGTCAGCATCCATACAAATGTGATTTTCTAATCCCTAACCTTACTCACTTGCTGCGCTCTGCGTTGCACCAGCTGCAGTTTTACACAGCAAAAGCCGCAACCTATTGAGCTGAAATATTCAGCAATTCAGACATCGAACATTGCGTTTTATTGTATGAAATTTTCAAATTGAAATAATTGCAAGTCAAGTTCACAGGGTTGTTTTCGAAAAACAGGGGGGGAAGGGATGATTTGGGTGGGGGGGGGGGGGGTTTGGGGCAAATCTTTTTCTCTCCCCCCCCCCCCCTTCTCTGCCGCCAAAAAAAAAAATTTTTTACATAATTATTATTGTAGAAATTGAATTGAATTGAGTTTACTCCGTAAACGGGTTCCAAACAAAACAGCAAGCAAAGTGGTGTTCAAATGTTACAAATGTTTTGTTACTCTCATATTGATCATGATTTCGATTAACTCATTGGCCTCTCTATTCAGCCATTTTTTAAGTGCCTTATCTGAAACATCAGAAGGCCTGGTCTGCAGGATGTGCAGCAGGAGTTGGAGTCTCCAGTCGCAGACCAGGCCGATGAGCTGCTGTATAGGATGTTCCCAGAAACTCTTGCAGGATGCGGAGGATGAAGGCGAGGAGAAAACGGGGCAGCGGCAGGGCTTCGGAGAGCCCGAATTCGGTTGGGGGCACAGCTGTCGTGGATACTGTCCCCAGTAGTCAGCGCCAGGGGCTAAGGATGGCAGTGCTCGTGCGTTAAGAATAAACTCAAAAAAAAAGTGGAGCAGCAAGGCACAGAGGCAGGCTGCTCGAGCTCCCGCCAGACTGCTCCAACCACCCTGCCTAGAGAATAGATGGATTGATTCAGAGCTACATGCTGGCTCTATGTGTCAATAAATCATTTTAGTTCTGCTTCCAAAGAGATGAGGAAAGTTTTAAATTCTATTGAAACCTCCACTATCATCCAAACTAAAGAACAACGCAAGAGACTACGACATTGGCTACTCTGGTTTTCTACAGATTTTACAGATTTTATAGAAACATTCGAAATAAAGATCTCCCTAAACTGCTGAAATTTGCAATTCAATCGAGATATCGCGTGAGAAAATTCCCAAAGGGATGGCCCATGCAATTTGAAGGGGACTCCGAATGAGCAATGGCTTGTGAGATAGTGGCTAAAAGAGAAACGGGAAAAAGTCGCTGAGGAGGTCTTGAGGCTGGGGCCAGAGGAGGAAAATTGTCAACAGCAATTTGTCATCGGGTCAGAAGGCGCACATGGGCTCCACCTGTCCCATGCCCGCCTTTAATGAAGCCCATTATCCTGCCCAGTTCACCCGGCTCCCAGCCAAAAGCGGCAGCCAGCGATCCTAACTGCAGCAATATTCCCACCTGCTTCACTGATGTTTCGCCTGGGAGATTAAAAACCCTGGGCAAGTGAGCTTATCAATGAGATTCCCTCCAACACTTTCCCGCGGTTTTCGAAAATTAGCACTTTTATCGTACGAGTCTGTCAACAAGTCTACACTTCGGCCAATAGCACTACTTTCCAGCACCTGAAATCATGTCTCCATGTCAACTGATCTGAGTCCAAGTATGAGGATCGAGGTCTCATTTTTTTTCGGGGAAATCAGTTTTATGCTGAGAAGGAAGGAGCAGCAAGAGCTATCGGCTGACTCCAGACGAGAAAATGAAATGATCACAGCCAGTATCATCACAGCAGTTGGAGGTAATCAGAAAAGGATGCCATGATCGCTCTCCAGTAGGTGCCGGGCCTCAGCGAACTCATAATCCTGAAACTAATAATTCCTTCTCGATGCTGAGTCCGAACCTGATCTGAAATGCAATTGGATCAGAACAGTTGAAAGCCTTATTACCAACTGAAACATCCGACAAGTAACTAAGTTCCCGAAGAATCCTAGGGCGCGACAGCGCCCTAGTTATGAATGGGTGATCGAGTTTTTGCATGGTTGTGTGTCCCCGAATTGATTGGAAGACTGGTAGGTTGAACCCTAGGACATATATACATCAATCGAAAGCTCACAGTCTGCTCCAGATGACAAAAATTCTTGAAATTTTGATTTAGGCCTCTCGAATTTTAATAAATAACTAAAGCATAACTGAAATATATCAAAAAGGGAAACTGTGATATTTTTAGAAACTGATGCTCAGGTCAGCTTCTATAGCGAAAGGGTAACTGCATAGATTTTTAATTACACTTGATGGTGATGGTCAGCTGTGCGTGCAATAGGTTTTTAATAGCTGTTTGTTTTTTGTTTTAATTATGGCGCAATGGTGCTTTTTAAGTCCATTTTTTAACTGTTTGTAACTTTTTTCATGTGTAAAGTAAATATGTTTTCCACATGGCCAAGATCTAGACAAGACTAAAATGCTACAGCATGAGCAGCTTATGAATTGTCAATCATCAAAAAGAACTAGACTAGGTGTGCCAAATCGAGACAAATTTTGATTTAAATTTAAATCTATTTTGAGTTAAAATTTTAACAGGTTCATCTACAAAATCCACTGATCATTCATAAGCAGGCGGCAATTTTGGCATAAAGGGGACAAAAATTAGTGAAATATAAAATAGAAAATATAACTAGTAAAAAAATATGTTCAACTGTAATTTAATGCTTTGAAGTTAAATTGAACAAGTTTTTCTAGATTTATGGGCATGATGATAAAATTATAAATTGACTAAATAAATCAGAACCAAATAAAAACAAATAAAATATAAATTTAATCATAATTAGCTAAGGTGAAGTTAAATTTTGCTGGCATTCGAAATATGACCAATTTTTATTATTTTAATCTGAATCAAGCTTCAATTTTGACGTGTTTTAATGCTGTAACAGGCTTACAATAATAATTTAGTAAAGTTCAGAAATAACTTATCATTTAAGCCAAAACTAAAGGCGAAACTAAAACTGGAATAATCTCGGTAAAAGAATTCCTGCCATAAATTGCCGCCTGCTTATGAATGATCAGTGGATTTTGTAGATGAACCTGTTAAAATTTTAACTCAAAATAGATTTAAATTTAAATCAAAATTTGTCTCGATTTGGCACACCTAGTCTAGTTCTTTTTGATGATTGACAATTCATAAGCTGCTCATGCTGTAGCATTTTAGTCTTGTGAAAGTAACAGTGAACATTCCGGCTTCAAGAGAATGTTGAGGGCGTGATGCTGTGAGAAGGCGGCAAGAGCTGCGCTGAGTATGTCGGTGGCAGTGGGCAGTTTTGAAATTGGCCTGGCTCCCCCTAGGCTGGCGTGGAGGCAGAGGAGGTGCGGAACGCTGCTGCATTCAGCTTTCCTGGCCTCTCTGGGGCTGTTGCACCGCTCAAGATTGCCTGCAGAAAGTTTGGACGGTTGGAATTGGAGTGCAGTCGACATCTGCTTTGGCATGAGTTGAATTTTGGCGAATTTTAAAGCAATTTGGCTACTGGTGAATTTTCAGCCCACTAGGTATTTTGCGAAAACACAAGGTCTGAAAATATGGGACTGACATAGTTTGAGATGAAACAAAAACTGGATTGACAGCGGGAACTCAGGAGGTACTTTTTGTCATTTGCCCGAAACATCACAGCTGAAGATTTGCAGCAAAGAAAAGACGTCAAAGTATAGCTCTGCACAAGCTTTATTCAATTTCCTCCATCCTTGTCACTGGCAAATCAGTCCTCTGCGACAAATGACCTTGTCCAGGGTCCACTTGATGGGATGGGCGGTTGAGCGGTGTTGGTGGATAGTGCCGTCTCGTTGACGAGGCGCCAGTAGAGGCTGAGGAGGCAGTGGTGCAGCATTTTGCTGGCAAAGACTAGCAGGAATGGCCAGCCATGAAAAGTAACGCAATTAAGACACAGAATCTGCTAGACTCGAGATAGCCTATATCTGGTACCATCGGCAGGCCAAATGTGGGTCTCTTTTCTCCAAAATTTGCAATTGACTCGAGTAAAAAGTAAAGGAAATACATTTTATACTAGTGGAATCTGCTGCTTGGACAGTTGCATTTTGTTTTTGGCGCACAGATCATTGTCTCTTTCCATGCACGCCCAAAACAAAATGCAGATGACGCAGCAGATTCCACTAGTATAAAATGTATTTCCTTTACTTTTTACTCGAGTCAATTGCAAATTTTGGAGAAAAGAGACCCACATTTGGCCTGCCGATGGTACCAGATATTTCTTCCACTTTTAATATAGTATAAAATATATAAATACAAATTTTATAATGTTGGTTATACATTTAGCTAATATTTTATTAGATAATAAATAAATACTAAAGAAAAAAAACATTTTTTTAATTATAACAAAATTTTTTTGATCGAAATTCGATTTTGAAACAATATCGGAAATTACAATGCAAATCTACTGGTAAACTTTAAAAAATTTTGAGAAATTTTCTTAGAAATTTTCTTATTTATTTTCTAATCTGGAGAATCGATTTTTGGGAGAAAAGAGCTTTACTTTAGGCCTTCCGATAGTACCAGTTGTTTTCTCAACTTTAAACAGACAAAAATAAAAAAGAATGCCCGGGAAGGATTCGAACCTGCCTGGTTCATTCAGCTGTCCAATCGCGTACCCCACTACACCACTGGTGCATATGTCCCCTTTGCTTAACTTCAAATTTATCAATAAATAAATACATGACGAAGCCCAGTGACCCGGGGGCGGGGGGAAGAAATGAATACCTACTATCGTCCATTGAATAGATGCGTAGGAGAAGAAGACGGAGAAGGAGAAGAACGAGTTCGGACAGTTGGTTTTTTGCATTTTTCATGGTAAAATAAACCGTTTCATGCAAAAGTCAAAAAAGAAACTATAGTCAATTCGATGATGCTCTTTCCATTGCAGAAAAAATTAACACGATTGGAGCTTTCTGCGACGAGCAAAATTGAGATCTAGCAATAACCCCTAAAACGTACACCTGGGTCGAAAAGAGGGGCTGGGCGCTGACACTTCACTAACGCTCGCTCGCGCCAGCCCAATAAGAGGGGTATTCCAGATTTGAAAAATGAAGATTGTCGTACTCAAATGATTTTGTGCTACGATCAAAGGCAAATTAGTTCTAATCTCTGTGCCCCAACCGTTTCCGGAAAAACTGTTTTGTTCACCTGATATGAGCTTTTTTGTAACATGCACTTTTTAAGGCCTTTGAAACCTGCAATTTCAGTTTTTTGAAAATTTTGTTAAAGAAATTTAAGATAAGTGTGGACTATTATATATCAATCGAAAGGTAATTTGGAGACAAAAAAGGTGGTTTACTTGAAATTTTGTATTACTTGTCCGTAAAAGCGTAATTTTGAAAAATCGAAAATTTCGATTTTTCAATTTTGGCACAAAAAAACTGATAGCTCAAATTTGAGTGGTTTGGCTAAGGGGTGGACTATAACCACGGTAAAATTCAGATTCTTGTGGTCATTTTGGTATACAACACTTTAGGTTTCGGTTTGAAAGCATCAACACTTTTTTCGATTGAAAATGTGCACTCAACATTTGGCCCTATGTTAAAGCATAGGCAAAATTTGAGGGAAAAAAATTTTGTCTTAGATTTCTATTTTTACTGCCTAAATATCTTCTTTAGGGTCCAATACACCCCACTGCCACATTGGATTCATTTGTTTTAGTTTAAAATGGGGCAATCCTGAATCGACCATTTCCTATGCTTAAGCATAGGACTCCTAAAGGTTTCAAACATATTTCTCTGTAGCAGCTGAATGGCTAAGAATCGCAAATAAGACTTGAGTTTTTTTGTTGACAATTCATATGTAACAGTTCCAAATCTGTGTTTGCTTTTGATGTTGGTCGAGAAACCACAGACTTCCCTTCTTAAATAATGATTTTTCATGCATTTAGAGAAGAGGGCAAAAGGGCAAGTCTGCGGTTTCTCGACCAACATCAAAAGCAAACACAGATTTGGAACCGTTACATATGAATTGTGAACAAAAAAACTCAAGTCTTATTTGCGATTCTTAGCCATTCAGCTGCTACAGAGAAATATGTTTGAAACCTTTAGGAGTCCTATGCTTAAGCATAGGAAATGGTCGATTCAGGATTGCCGCATTTTAAACTAAAACAAATGAGTCCAATGTGGCAGTGGGGTGTATTGGACCCTAAAGAAGATATTTAGGCAGTAAAAATAGAAATCTAAGACAAAATTTTTTTCCCTCAAATTTTGCCTATGCTTTAACATAGGGCCAAATGTTGAGTGCAAATTTTCAATCGAAAAAAGTGCTGATGCTTTCAAACCGAAACCTAACGTGTTGTATACCAAAATGACCACAAGAATCTGAATTTTACCGTGGTTATAGTCCTCCCCTTGGCCAAACCACTCAAATTTGAGCTATCAGTTTTTTTGTGCCAAAATTGAAAAATCGAAATTTTCGATTTTTCAAAATTACGCTTTTACGGACAAGTAATACAAAATTTTAAGTAAACCACCTTTTTTGTCTCCAAATTACCTTTCGATTGATATATAATAGTCTACACTTATCTTAAAATTCTTTAACAAAATTTTCAAAAAACTGAAATTGCAGGTTTCAAAGGCCTTAAAAAGTGCATGTTACAAAAAAGCTCATATCAGGTCAACAAAACAGTTTTTCGGGAAACGGTTGGGGCACAGAGAATAGAACTAATTTGCCTTGGATCGTAGCACAAAATCATTTCAGTACGACAAACTTCATTTTTCACATCTGGAATCCCACATCTTGAGCCTATCGAATTCCGCCTCTTAAATCGTTCCAAGATTTTTCCGCACCAAATTATTAAAGAATTACAATTGATTAGCACCGAGTGTAGACCGATGTACAATCTTGATTACACATGTCCATTTTTGATCTGCCGCAGTACTTTCACATTAAAGAAATACATCATGAAGTGTCCCACCTGTTACATTGACGTAGCTATGGCTTCAATGCCAATTCACCTGAGTCGAATTCATCTTGGCCGCTCTATCAGTCAGCCTCAATGGATCTGCAATGACTGCACTTTCAGCACCTGTCTTGCTTCGGATGCTGTTCTTCATCCTTTCCTCCTTCAACATCAACCACCAAGGCTTCAGCTATCATCAGAAGTCTTGATTCAGAGACTTCGAGAATTGGAAACTCCCAATTCGATGGGCCAGAAAATGCCGATAAACGCCTCGAATGAAGCATACGAAACAGATTCAGACAGTATTGTTTCTGCGAGCACTGATCATTTGGAAGAAAAGCCATTGAAGAAAATCAACTCGATCCAAAATTCGGGCATCATTCCGGATGAACCAGTTTGTTTACATTGCTCCAAGCAGCTGAATTTGGTCAATAGACATAGGTTCAGTGACCTGTTTCTAAATCCATGCAATATTTTTCTTTTCTGCAGGGCCCACAGAGTTGAGGACCTGTGCAAGCACATCTTAGCCTGCTATAAAGTGCAGCCTTTTCAATGCGGAGCCTGCGGCCTACGATCGGGACGAAAGGGTAACATTCAACAACACCAGAAAAGGAGCATTGAATGCAGGTTGTTCATTTTTGGTCAGTTGACTTGAAAACCTGAACATTTATTGATTCAGTGGAGCAGATGTCTGCACCTTGGAGAAAGCTGAAAACGATGTGATAGTCCGCAATGGATTCACAGAATGTTTCAACTTGCCTTTCATTAATTGGAAAGGGTTGTAGACTGATTTCACAACTTAAGCTTCAAATAAAGCTGAAGTCTTTCAATGACCAGTTATCAGACTGAGCTGTAATGGTAAAATGCTTCGGCTGTAGTCTGCCATGCATAGCGGCCGAATATTTTATGGGAGCCTTAGGGGGCACTGTCGCCTAGCCACTCCTCCAAGTCTGCTTGCACGGAAGAACACTATCTCCATTTTAGAGCTAGAGGACGTTGAAATGAGCTTGCAAAATTATGCAGTTTTTAGTCTTTTAGCAAGAAATTGCGAAAAAAAGGATCGTAAAAAAATTGAAAGCTTTGTCATTTATGTCAGCCATAGACTTTCAAATTTTTTTTGAACTGCTTGAACAACATCCTATTAAGAATCGGTAGATGAATTCTTTTTCATCCGCCTCCATTTCCCGCAATAAACATAACTAATCCATAGAATATTCCAGACAAATTCCAGACTCGGTACAGGGGATAGACTGGTACAGAATAGAGTTCTGTACCACAGAATGTTTACTACCCAGAACAAAATAATCAAATTAATGATTAAACAATTTTTGTTGTAAAAACTGTTTGGTTTTGTTTGTTGTTGTATGATTTTGTTAAAATAATTATTGGGCTGGCGCGAACGGAGCTTTAGCGGAGTGTCAGCGCCCAGCCCATCCCCTCTTTTCGACTCAGGTGTACGTTTTCGGGGTTATTGCTAGATCTTAATTTTGATAAGGCTCTAGCTCATGACAGGGCTCTAGCTCATGGCTCTAGCTCTCTAGCTCATGGCTCTAGCTCTAGCTCAATCGTTCTAATTCCTGTTGCTTTGGAAAGAGCATCACCAAATTGTCCAAAACTCGCGAGGAATCGTCAGAAAACGGCAGAATTCTAGAGAAAATCGCTGAAAACCATTTGTCCGAAATCCTCTCTCCTTCTTCTTCTTCTCCTCCTCCGCATCTATTTAATGGACGATAGTAGGTATTCAATTGGCCAACAGTAACGGGTCAGCAAGGACATAAGTGTATTTGATTAATATTGGGCTGGCGCGAGGGAGCAAAGCGAACCGTCAGCGCCCAGCCCCTCTTTTCGACCTAGGTGTACGTTTTTGGGGTTATTGCTAGATCTCAATTTTGATAAGGCTGCTGCTCGTCACAGAAAGCTCCAATCGTTCTAACTCTT
>JASANA010006297.1:0-27378 GCA_030248095.1 Ptycholaimellus sp. GST1_10
TTCAGTTTGAGATACGATTGTTTTATTGCATCCTATTGGAACAAAAATTTCGGTTTCATCCAAATGATTTACTATGAGCTTTCCATTATCTTCTCGTCTTGGACAATTCAGCTTTTGCTGCTTTCTGTGATTGCTGGCCCCTAGCCTTTGTGTAGGATGCTTTTGATGCTTCGGCTATCTGGCCTCAGCAGGTGGGGAGTGTATGTGGAGGGGAAATTACTGATTCGTCTACGCGCCAGGCCGCCTGACATGCCCTTGTTTTTGCAGCGTCGCCCAATCTTCCTTCCTCGCTGCCATTGCCCCACTTTTGGCTTTCAGTTCAATAAACACACCAGCCTCCTACATAATCGCACGGCCAAGCGGAGTTCCGCCAGCTGCGGCCTCCGCAATAAGGATTTTGTGCTTCACACAAATGTCCATTCGTTCTGATTCTTTTTGCATTGGAAAGAGCATAATCGAATTGACAAAAACTCGCGAGAAATTGCCAAAAAATGGCTGAACACAAGAGAAATTCACTCAAAACCATTTGTCCGAACTCCTTCTCCTGCTCCTTCTCCGCATCTATTCAATGGACGATAGTAGGTATTCAATCGGCCTACACTAAAGGCAGCAATCGTCAAGTCCAATAGTAAATACATGTAGTTGATATAGACTAATGATGCATGTTGAGACGTACAGCTGAGTGGTCAAGTGACTTGTTCGTTTGACTTCGAAGGCTGAGTTCGAACCTGCCTCAGGCCAAGACTTTTGCTTTTTATATGTAAAAAGTGGACAAAATAAGTGGTATCATCGAGCCCAAACTATTTTTTCTCCCAAAAATTATGTTCTAGTGTACTTTTTGTTCCATTATGTTACAGCATATTTTATTAAAAGTGGAAGAAATATCTGGTACCATCGGCAAGCCTAAATTGAAGCTCTCTTCTCCCAAAAATTCGATTACCCCGAGTTCAAAGTAAAAGAAATACATCTACTACTAGTGGAATCTGCTGAGCCACCTGCATTTTGTTTTAGCGCGCAATGGAAAGAGCCACTGAACTGCGCGCCAAAAACAAAATGCAATTGTCTTAGAAGCAGATTCCACTAGTAGTAGATGTATTTCTTTTACTTTGAACTCGGGGTAATCGAAATTTTGGGAGAAGAGAGCTTCAATTTAGGCTTGCCGATGGTACCAGATATATATAATCTCCAAGTTCGGAGAAAATTTGTGACGAATTTCGCAGTGACCTGACAAAAATTTTTGCAGCAGGAATTGGTGAATCTTGCCAAGCACTGTCGCGTTGGCGCGACGGCTAAAGTGGAACGTCTTCCCACCACAGACGAGGCATTCGCTCTCCTGGCAACCTTTTCACCTTCCCCTTGGCTCGTAAACAAGCATTGGGAGATTGAATGAAGGGCTGCAAAGATGCGGGGTCAAAGCGCTGTTTTCTTGCCGCCTTGCTAGGCGCAGCAGGACTCAGCTTCACGGTGAAGACTCAGCAGCCTGCCACAGAAGCGCAGATGCGGGACCTCTTAGTGATAGATCGGAAAGATGGATCAGTCTGATGGCGGGAGTGCTTCAGTCTGATGCTGAAGGAGGAGAACGCGACAACCCCGAGACTTCCGCCGCCCGCCTGTCCTCAGAGCCAAGCCTGCCAATACCTCCACCCGCGCCTCGGACTAGGAAACCTGCCTCCCCTCCAGTTCTTTCCCGGACTTTTTAAAAAAAGTGCATTTTTGAGGGCAATTTTTTTCGAATTCTGCCACAGTATGTTAAGGCCGAGACATTGGAAACTTGCGCCAGCCAGCCAGGCCAGGCCTCGCCAGCTCAACTCCATCCAGTAGTCAGTGGAGGGAGTAGACATTCGTCTACAAGGCCTCGGCACATGCCAAAATTAAACAGATTTCATGTAAAAAACAATTATTTATATTTGCATATATTTTTGAAACATCAGGATTTTAGGTTTTTGTTCATAAATCCGGAAATATTAAAAGTTGGCCACGCACTTATTGTCAATAGTCGACATTACCTTGTATGATGCAGAGCAAGTGAGAAAAGGAAGAAGACGTGAGAAAGGGTGAAAATGGTGCGGGAGAGTGGCGGAAGGCGCGAAATCCGTGTGAAGAGGCAGCAGAAAATAGACTTTAGCCTAAGCCTGCACTTGGCCAGAAAACCAACTTTCCTTCTTCACCCCTTTCCCGCTTTTCCCATCCTAAACCCACTCCTCAGGAAGCCAGCAGCCATCTGTCCTTCTTCCTTCCTCTCTTCACCTTTGTGCTCCTCCAAAACAACATATTTTCCCCTTAATTCTTTCCACAGAAACTCATTTAGCCTGAGGCCAGAAATATTAGCCAATCCATCATTGTGTGGACAGGCAAGGGGCCTGAGGCAGGAGGCTTGTTGCCGGGGGAGGAATGAGGCGGGGCGTCTACCTGGCAGGCCTGGAAGCAGCCTGGTCCCAGGCGTCAGCTGGTCCCCAGCCCCCCAAAAACTCCGCCCTGTCTTCCTCCTGTCCCGCTAACGGCAGCCCGCCTCCTCGCACAAACACACCTGCGCCTTTGCCCCCTGCTCGCTTTCAGCCACAACTTTGCTCACAGCTGTGCACACCGGACAGGTAAACGCTGGCGGCAATTTATGCTTCCTCCCTTCTTCTGCTGTGAAGCTTCCTTTCTAAGCGGCGGCGGAGATGAAGCTCTTTTTCCCTCCCACTCACACGCGGCTAGGGTTCCAGCGGGAACTTTCCTGCCAAGAATGCGAGGATGGCATTTGAGGGTGTCGCAGCAATTTAGCGTCACCCTCTGTCCCCCTTTCCATCCGGGGAAGGGAATCAATTTGGCATTATCTCCAGCCCCGCCAAGAGCTCCTTCTTCTGTCCCCACCAGCCGTGAGCTAAAGAAGCAGGAAGGAGGGGGAGAAGGGCGCTGGCGTTGACAGTTGTTCCTCGCCTTTGCGCCCCGTATCCTGTGAGGCCCCAAGCGGGCGGCAAATCAAGGCCTCCACTGTCTCCCCTCCCCGGCCCCTTTCAATCAGATCCGCTGCCCGCGCCCGTTTCCCGAATCAAGCCCCCCTCCACTTTTTGGGGCCAAAACCCGCCCTTCCGCCCATTTCTGATTTACGCGGCTTCGTTCCTTTCCTCGCCTCATTTCATTGCAGAGCCCCGACGCTCTCTCTCCCTTCCCTTCCCTTGCCTGGCCAGTGTGGACGGGGGCCTTCCTTCCGCGTGCCTGAAGAATGGAATGCGGGCTGGCCCAGGGAGCCTTCGCCACTCTTCTTAATCACTGTCAGGCCTAGCTTCTTGTTTGTGGCCTCTCCTATATGCATACTGCAGGAGCGGGAAACATGCGTAGTAGTTCATCTGAGCGGTGAGAGAGAGCAAAGGGGGACTGTGCCCCTGGTCCACTCCTCACTCACCTTTCATGCGCCAGCCATGGGGGCTGCTAGGGGGGGCCGTGGGAGCGGGGCGTGTGCGGAGAAGAGATCGATGAGGGCAGATTGGATACCACTCACTCCACTCCTTCCCCCGCCAGGTCCAGGCAACCAGGTCCCTTCCTCCCCTCCCTCCCCCGCAACGCCCCCCTTGAGCTCTGATCGCTCCCTCTCCACCCTCACCTGTCTGCCCGCAAGCCAGCCCTCTCCATGCTGCCCCTTCCTATCCATTTGCCGTGTCTAAAATCTTTTTTTCAATGTTCAATTTTGCTCAACACAGGTATCTCGTACATATCCGAACCTGCTGAGAATCTTTTTGTTCTCAGGATTAACGGATTCTACACGCTTCGGAATGCGATTATTGTTTAACAAGAATAGATCGGCTGATCTTTTTCAAAGGCGTGTCTGAGAAGTGTGGAGGTCAAAGGCTGTGGCGCATAGCAACCCGCAGGAGCTGGCCTTTCAGACTACTTCAGCGACATATTTGACGTCAGAGATTTTTTCGCTTCACCTGCTCAAAAATTGTCAAAAACATTTCAATTGAAGCCAAGGATATTTCAATTCGTTCTATTTGGCTTTTCAATGTTTAAGATGCTATGGCGGGCAGAACTTTCGCCCATTTTGAACTCGACCTGATCTAGCTTCGCTTAGCAGCCTAATATAACTTTAAGGGTTAAAAGTTTCCAAACATCTTCAGTAGGATCGTAAAGATTTTTCTTCCAAATTTATGATTAGTTTTTCACGGTACAAAATTTTGGGATGACTTCCAAATTTTTAAATTGGAATATTTTTAACTATCAGTAAGTTCGAAAAAGAAGAGCACCTTGTATGAAAGAGATTTTGTTTTTCCATTGTTTAAGTCCATAATTGCCAATATTTAAATTAATGTAAGCTTTAAGTTTTTGTTTCCTATTTCGTCGCGCAGTATGAACGTTTGTTCGATTAAAAAAAGGCAAATATGGTTTTATAATGATTTTATAACTCAATTTTTTAATATACTATTTTACATGCTTTAAGACACCTTTTTTTAAAGACAACTTTTAACATTTTTTAAAGATTTTTTAACTATAATTAATATATTTTTAAAGATTGTGTTCGTTGATTAGGCATGTCAATATTTTACGACATTATTTTACGCTTTATTTTTGACCATCTACGTTGATTATGTTATTGTTTACGATAAAACTATTAAAGAATTCTGTCTAAAACTATTAATGAATTTTTGATTCTGTCACCCCTCTCGTCTCTAGACGATGATAAATGAAAAGAAAAAAGAAACATGCTATCATGTTTTTACAAAATTGCGTATAAAAATTTTAAGCTAAAAATCTAATAGTGATAAATGCAAAGAACATCTGGTGACATGAAAGATGCGGAGAGGATAGGGAAGCAGGATTTGGGTAGTGGCTAAGAGGGGTAGATAGGAGCGGGGGCGTAGTGGCGCGGATGTTTCGTCCCCCGGGATTGGCGGCCTAAAGTCGGAGGCCCGGCGATTGTTCCCCTTCCCTTCTCCATCCAGCCTTTTGTATCAGACTTCATAGCAGCCTTCCTTTCCTCCTCTACTTGGCCTCTTCAATTTCTTGAAGACTAGGGAAGCGCCTTTTATGCTTGACTGGAATCTGCATCCCATCTGCTCCTGCTTGAAGGAACCGGGGAGGGAATGCGAGAGGATTAGCCACTCCAGGAAGACTGCAGCAGAGGGGTTCGGAGCTCGGGAGCAGCTTCAGTCAACCCTGCCAGGTATCGACTTTTTGCCTCAAGAGGTTGCGAGAACTGGAAGCCACAAAGCCACACAGGATCAATGGCCCCCCATCCTCCCACCTGCTCTGCCTCAAACAACGCTCCAGCCCCCCCCCCCCTCCCCACCTCCCAATCACTTCCCCTCTTGACAGCCCTTCAAGTGCCTTTCCCCATCGCCGCTAAGGCCAAAAACCGTGGAAAGAGGGAAAATTTCGAGTGTAAACTGTCCCAATGACTCATTTTGGCGTTCTTTCACATAGCTCAAAGTCAGAGCTCGTCTAATCTGCTCTTCCAGCTCTTCATCATCCATCGACCGCTTTCACGTCCGGCCATGGCCGCTTTTGCAAGTTCATTTTATCAAATTTCAGTTGGAAAGACCAGTTTTGTTTCCATAATCTCCCTCAGAATTCCATCTTTGCGCTGAGAAAAATTTGCCAACCCAGTGGTGATTGCAACAAAATTTGGATGGCACTGTCTAAATAAATATAAATGCAGGTTTATCTAGTATATTTTTTTGCTAATTAAGGGTTTTTACTGTCAAACTTGAATAATGAAACCTGATTCTTCTTCACTAGGATGGTTTAAATTGTTTTCCTAGTTTTCTAATAGAAAAAATGAAAGAATATTTTGTGGCAAGTTATTTTTTATAAAAAAATTGAGAAAATTTCTGGACCAAAAACCCATATTTTAACACCAAACGAAAATCAAACAAACGAGATAAGGGTTCCAAATTTTTCTCAGTTCGCTAAACCTTTACCCCACCTAATATTGTTATCCCCAAAACAAACTCGTGAACATTCGTAAAATCATCCCAATAATCACAAGTGGGGTGAACGCCTGACATATTTGAAAAACACTTGGGATAAATGAACATGAATTGAGGGGTTGCACCCAGCCTTGAGCGATGGCTATGATGGGAGCGCGCGGCGTGGCTCTTGGACTCAACCTCACTGGAGGCCTCAATGACCTCAACAAACTCGGCACCATCGGCAACCAGCGCTTGGCCGCCATGAAAAAGCGCAAGGTTCCCTTTCATCCTCACCCAACCACTCCCAACACCCAACCCAAGTGCTCGCCAAGAGCTGTCAACAGCCCTTACATTGGCAGACAGCCCCACCTCGAGGGTCTGAGGTGCCGGAGGTTTTAGCCATTTCACTCAGCAGGTTCTCTCCCCTGAATTCTGAAGACAGCCTTTACTAACTGGTAAAAGGGAGAAGCCTAGACGTCGTCAGTTGTCTATCTGATAGACGACTGTAAACATATGGGGGCGGGCCGCGCGAAATGCGAGGGGAGTTGATGACATCTGTTGCAGCAGTCTAGCGAATGCTGCATTTTACACCTGTCCGTATTTTTGTGGGGAGGAAAATGGAACACATCCTGCCCAAAGCGGCATCTAAGGTGATCCATCTTGTCTTTTTGCCTTAATCATCATCATTCATCTATATTTCGCTGCCTGCTTCGGAACAATTCCTCTTCCATTAAAATTGCTTCTTGCTGTTCGGAGTTTGTTCGCAGCAAAGGGGATGGTTTTTGGTTTGTTTTAGTGTCGACGAATGAAAAGGACAAGGGTCGTATCTGGCAAACTCTGGGTGGAAAGGAATGGAATTTTACAATCTTAATGAAGGTCAAAGGCTGAGTAGGAAAGGGGGGAGAGAAGGAAGCACTAGGTTGGCGGAATACAAATGCGCAATCCTCTGCTCTCACTCCCTGGGGCTTGCAACAGGAGCCCTAGATTGTTTTTCGGGTGGAGGTGGGAGAAAAAAGGGTAGCGTCGGCCATTTCCTGGTCTAGCCGCAGCCTCGGAAGTGGGTCGGCTGATGGATGAGGGTGGGGCAATTTCTGCCCCACCGGAGGCCGCCCCCACCTCATCAAGCCCTCTTTGCACCGGGGGGGGGGGGGGTCCAGGGGCTTTTTCTCTCCCGGCTCTTTGTTTCCAACCACCCCCTCGGTTTTTGGACACCAAAGTGGATGCAGCAATGGCAAGCAAGTATTGCGGATGATGGGCAGGAGTGTGGTGCTGATATTGCCTCGCCCCAGCAGCCAGGTTGGCCAGACTTATGACCTCCGGTGATTATACGCCCCTTTCTCTTCCTCTCTTTCCACCACCTCTCTGCTCGGGAGCATTTGGGGGTGGAAAAAGTGGCTGAGGTAGCGGGATGGTGAATGAGATTTGGGGAGCTGGGCAGCAATCAGAGGAAGCGAGGTAGGAGGGAGGGGGGAGGAGTGAGGCTTTGGAGGGAGGCGGCTAAGTGGGCTCGGCTGCTGCAGACTGGGGTAGGGAGTAGCTCGTAAAGGGAAGCGCTGAGCCTCCATTTCGGGGCCTGCCGTATAATTGGCAGTCTCTGGGGTGGGGAGCTGAGCTTCCGGCTTCCGGAAGAAAGCCTCTACGCTTTTTCCATCGCCTCCGAATGCAAACTCTCACGCATGTTGTACTGGGAGACTGAATAGCTGCTGAGGGGGAAGCCCAGTTCTTGAGCACCAATGGCTAAGCAAGAAGTCGCCAAGGTTGGCGGAAGTTTACTCCATAAAAAGCCTCTTTCTATGCATCATAGCTGAATGTGTAGCTAAAGGAAGCGTAATGGTTTTTTTGTTTGTCAATGGTTTGTTTTGAAATGTAAGAGAAAATGGAATGGCAGGAGAAGGATGCGATGCCGAAGGTGAAGGTGGAGAAGCGCGTGGATCGACAAACACTCTGGGCCGCTTGTCGTGCGCTCATTTTCGGCTAGTTCCTATTTCCTCACCCTCTCAGCCCACTTTCACGCACCTATCGCATATCCCTACCATCCAACTATTTTACCTCAATTCAGAAACCTCATCACTAAACGTTGAATAATGGGGCGAAAAATTTTCATGATTTTCCAGTGCTTGTCTTGAAAAGTTTGAGTGCAACTTAAGAGTCGTATGAAAAGCCTGACAGGACGCAGAAACCTCAGCCTAATTGGGCGAAGCATCCTGACTTCTCCTTTAGGTGTACGCTTTCCTTCTTTCTACCTCACTCGCTTCATTTCTATTGCCCTTCTGTGCTCAATAAGAGCACCATTTCCCAGCTGTTCACTCTCCGAGTTTCCTCAGTCCGCCATTCTAAAGAGAGGGTGTAATCAGCTGTGCAAAAAAGGGACTTGGGGAATATGGGAGCAGAAGAGTGTTAGGGGAGGTTTGAGGGAAATGTCAGGCCTATTTATATGCGGGGCTTTTTGGCGGGGCAGGCGTTTTTGCCACGCTTCATTGCGGCGGCTAAGCCCTGGCCTGCCCATTTTTCGCTTCCTTCAGGGGCCCACCAGTTTATGGCCACTTTTCGCTCTACTCCTCAACCAGAATACTGCCTCCCTCCGCCTCTTATGCTAGGCCGGCTAGCTTCAGGAGTCTAATGGGGCCTTATGGTCCTTCTGATGAGGATTGGCTGGAGATTGGCATCTGCGGCGGCCTTGACGAAAGCTTGCGATACATCTCTGGTTTTGTCTAAAAACCATTTTAGTTCTATTCTATATTCAATCACCCAGTTTTAATCGAAATTCGAAGAAATTTCAATCATGTATGAGCGTTAAACAAAAGTAAACTAAATGATTAGTTGATAGTTTTAATGAGCAAGGGTATTTGTGTAAGGGCTTTGATTTAAATCTTTGCTAGATATGTGGATGAATACAGGTGTAGTATTGCTGCTGATTGGGATGGCAATGGCGACAGTGGGCTTCTACTCCAAACCACTCTCTCAACTGGGCGTAGTGAATGGGAGTGCTGTCTACGACCACACTAGGCGGATTCAATTTGCCAGTCTTTCCTACATCGGCCCTGTCATCATGGGCGTTGGCGCCTTGTAATAATTTTTTTATCTTTTTTGCACTTCCATGATAATTTCCCAGTTTTCCGCATTCCGTCGTCGCAGTTTTGGAAAAGAATGTAAGGAACTGTGTATAGAATGAGCGTTTGAAGCATTCTGATGATAGCGTGCGTGATGACTCTGGAGTCGCGGGACAAGCACGCCCGCATCATTCACGAAGTCCCCACCAAGCCCAAGAATGCCAAAATTGCCGCCCTCCTCACACCACTTTCCAAGGTTCCTCCTTCCCACACCTTTCGCCTTCCATACCATCAGCTCTACGCTCTCACCGCATACTATGCTCCTAACCGTCTCGAAGCGAAGCAACGTGAGGGGTAGGCGAACTGGGAAGGAGGCAAGGTGTGTTGAGTCGCTGAGCGATACTCTGGAGCGCTTCGTAACCTCAGCCATGCTCAGCTCCGTAAGAACCTGGCCCCCTCAGTGCATAAACTCACCTCCGCCGCTCCCTTCCCCGCTAACCCGCTTCCTCCTAACCCCTCCCTCCTCCAACCACCCACCTCCATCCTCCTTCTCCAATCACACAGCAAGCATTCTTTAGTTGGCCAGCAACCACAACTACCCACTGCTGTTTCCCAAAGATAACCCCAGCCTGTCTGTGCCAGCAATGCGAGCGCGGAGATGCCTGCCAGTAGCGCCTGTGAGTTCCCCTGGAGATGAGCAGAGGTAGAGGTAGTGTCTGGCCTGGCCTGCCCAGTCCCTCTCCACCTCTCATTCTGTCCCTCCCACAGCCTCCTCCTCTCCACCTCCCGAGACTCGCCCCGTTTGTAGCCCGACGACGCCAACAACAACGACAAGGCCAAACAGACCCCCTCCAGCCTACATCGTCAGTCCTCTGCCTCTTTACGGTTTCATCTCCACAGCTTTTGGATGGCTATCTTTCGAGTTATGAACACACGAAATACCCTTTCATGAACACCTAAACACATTCCAATGATTGCGAAACATATTCGCATTAACCTTGGAAAATTAAGGCAAAGAGTTTATGATTGTCCTTAAGACAGCCTTTTGGAGAAAAACGAGAAAATTTAAAAAAGCCAAGGACACTTTTTTTTCTGACCCCCAATTTTTATTGTTGGACATTAAAAAGCAATCATTTTTATACTATGTCCTAAAGGGATAGCTCATATGATGGTATATTTCGCCCACAACAGCTCATTTTGTGGGGCAGGGTCAGGCGGGATGCCGAAAATCCTGGTTTTTTGACCTTCAACAATAAAATTGCTGCTGTGGGCCACAGACTCAATGGATTTTGAAAATTCCAAGACGGGTAGACACCTAGGAAATTGTACAATAAAACTGCGCCTTTGGATGGTTCAAGCTAACACTTTTTTGTGGTGTAAAACGGTCAAAAAAATGAAAAAGACGAAAATGAGACAAAAAATTATAGCAAAAAAAACTGATTTCACCCAAAAAATTTTGGGTTTGCACGCAAACGATTATGATTTTTGAATCCAGCGTTAAATTTTGGTCCAGAAAAGTAGTTTAGTTTTCATCCAGAGGGCTGTTCGGTTAGGACTTTATGGCAATGTTTGATGGTAACTACGAAAATGGCCCTATGTTATAACATAGGCAAAAATTGGGCAAAAAATTTTTTGCTTCAAAATTGGATTTTTTGGGCAGGAATCATCCCTCTTTTATGCCTTCCACCTCGCTGTGACATTTGTTTGACCAAAATGTTCTTCAATTTTAAGAAATTGAAATGCCCATTTTCCTATGCTTTAACATTGCCTATGCTATAACATAGGAAAACAGGCGCTTCAGTTTATGCAGATTGAGACTATTTTTGTTCAAACAAATGTCACAGCGAGGTGAAAGGCATAAAAGAGGGATGATTCCTGCTCAAAAAATCCAATTTTGAAGCAAAAAATTTTTTGCCCAATTTTTGCCTATGTTATAACATAGGGCCATTTTCGTAGTTACCATCAAACATTGCCATAAAGTCTTAACCGAACAGCCCTCTGGATGAAAACTAAACTACTTTTCTGGACCAAAATTTAACGCTGGATTCAAAAATCATAATCGTTTGCGTGCAAACCCAAAATTTTTTGGGTGAAATCAGTTTTTTTGCTATAATTTTTTGTCTCATTTTCGTCTTTTTCATTTTTTTGACCGTTTTACACCACAAAAAAGTGTTAGCTTGAACCATCCAAAGGCGCAGTTTTATTGTACAATTTCCTAGGTGTCTACCCGTCTTGGAATTTTCAAACTCCATTGAGTCTGTGGCCCACAGCAGCAATTTTATTGTTGAAGGTCAAAAAACCAGGATTTTCGGCATCCTGCCTGACCCTGCCTCACAAAATGAGCTGTTGTTGGTGAAATATACCATCATATGAGCTATCCTTTTAGGACATAGTATAAAAATGATTGCTTTTTAATGTCCAACAATAAAAATTGGGGGTCAGAAAAAAAAGTGTCCAACCAATTCTTAATCCTACCAAAAAGCCTGTCTTAAAAGTGTTCATAAATCAAAACCTAGACAAGCTTTGGGAGCTCCTATTCTGCTCCTCTCATCTATGAAGGCTTGAGCCTGAGCATGCTGATGCTCCGGTTGTTGTCTCTGTAAATTTGCAAATAAATGTTTTCTGAATGTCCTCTCTCGTAAAGCATGCCTCCAGTATTTGCCCTGTGCCATGGAAAAGGAGTGGGGGAAGAGAAGGAGGTGATTGAAAGAGGAGGGCGGGGAGTGATAGAGGAGACGGAGTTGGAGACGTGGGAGTCGACGTTGGAGGAGGAGGAGGCGAGGGGTGAAAGAATGGCGACTTACAGGCCTGGCGACGCTGGTGGCGCGATGCAACCAACGAAAGGTATCAGACCAGCCTTCACCAGTTCTACGCCTCTGAGCAAACGGCGTAAGCCTACCTACACAGACACCCCTCGTGCCCCCGTAGCCACCTATCGCTGCTTTCCTCCTCCTCTCTCTCTGCCAGTGCCTAGACGTCCTTGCACCCCCCTCTCACATCCCAATATCCACCATCTATCAAGCACATCAGAAAGCACAAACCAACGTGAAAATCACTATACACCTAAACACCAGTTGAACTCTTGTTATTCCACAGTAAGAGTTTGTTGCTTGTATGCCGTTGCAGTATATGTCATTTCTAGAGTGCTAACATATCCCCTAAACTAATCATACATTGCAGGCCATTTGCATCGTTTCTTGAAAGAAACAGCAGAACAGATGGAGCGTGCGGAACAGGGAGAAGCACTGTCGCCAGCCTCCTCGCTGCCTCCACCAACCTTGCCACCCACCCTGCTTCCCGTATTCTCTCCCACTCAACTGCAGAACAGATGGAGCGAGCAAGAAGGAATATAGGAAAGTATAGGCTGATTGAAGGTCGGCGGTGGGCAGGGCAAGGCCGCGGCCGATATCCACGGGGAGCCCTGTCATTTGCCCTCCTCGCTCAGGCACCTAAAGGCCCCCTCACTCGGCTATAGCAGAGTTCTCCGCCTTCTCAGACTTCCACTCTGCAAGTGCGGAGTTGCAGGTAGTGGGCAGAGCACCGCTTGTAGAGCCGGAAGGAGACTCTCCTCGGGCCCAATCCAGCTCTCTGCTTGCCGCTCCCGCAGATCCCGACGGAGCCTCCATTGCTTCCTATGTCACCGTTGCTGAAGAACCCACCTTTTCCTGACTACATTTGACAACCATCTGCCCCTCCGTACATCTTCCATCTCTTCTTACCTACTCGCCACCTGTAGATGAAGCCTTAGAGATTGACCTTCCAATTTCTTATTTCTTGCGTGTTTCTGCCCCATTATTTTAACTGCAACCCACAATGGCCAAATTGTTTTGCCGTGATCCTGTGACATTCCGTTATTGGGAAGCGCGTAGTTGGATGTGTCAAATGTCTTCTTTTAAGTGAATTTACAGAATTCTATCGGTAGTGATCGTCTTTTTTTACGGTTAAATTTTTAGGACAAATAAGGTTCTAGAGGCAATTACTCTTTCAACCGAAAGCATACTCAATTTAGCCTATACAGTTAGCAGCCAATAAAAACCCATGACCATAAAAGAAAGTAATGCAGATAATTTGCTCGTGGATGCAAAATTACAGTAGAAACGGTCATTACAAATGCACAACAATGTTCCAGACTCTACAATGCAACCAGTCTCTGGTCGCTCATCCGGCCATGCCCCGCATCCGTAGTAGAAACGTTGGGGCGTAGAATCTGTTTATTGCTTTCATCTAGCTTCTCAATGTCAATATGCAAGAAAGATGGGAACAGTGAATGTCATAGTGAGCAGCTTTGGTGCAGTAGGGTCCGTAACAACTTCCACATTTCCCGGCAGCGCAGGGCTCTGGCACGCCTTCCAGATTTTCGTAACAGCTGAGGCTGCTGACCCCTGGAAAGGCTGGGATATGGACAGAGACGGAGGCAATGCTCCATGCCTAGGAAGAAGCAGGCAGATATTGTGGTAGAGAGTGAGCAGAAGACGGACATGCTTGCGTTGTGCCTGCTTTTCTGTGCAAGCAGTTGTAGGGTTTGTTTGTGGCTGTGGGAGGAAAGGCTCCGTCCTGGTTGACAAAGTCAACAAAGTTGATTCAGATTTGGGTTGACATTTTGGTTGAGCTCAGTGGACAGATTGGCTAATCTTTGGATACCGATGCATAAATTTTGTTAAAAATAATTAAATGAGCTTCAAAATTTAAAGCACCATTCATGACATGGTTTATTCATCCATCGTGTTTTCATGACGTTGGCTTTGACATTCTATCGTTAGGCTTTCTCCTGCTATTTTTGCTGTCCATTAGGCAAAGGTCATGTCATAGCGATTGCGAAGTGTCATTCACCACCTGCGGTAAAGCCGCTTGCCTCTCCTCCATACTTTGCGCCCGTTCATTTGCGACAAAGAAGGAAAGAAATAAGAGATCATGCGCATACTTCTCTTCCTTTTGGCTCTATCTCTTTTCACGGCCCTCAAAGGCATTGAAGTGGATGAAGTGAGGAAAATGCTGGACGCTCGCTATCGATTTGAAACCAACTTTCTGCGCCAAGAGGCAGCGGCCAGGGTAGTTCTGCATATAAATTTTGGCTTTATTTTTTTCTCTTTTTTCAGGCTCAGATACTGGACAAAGAGGAGAAGCAACCCTTCAACCTCTGGAACCTCTTCCACCCCTATGATTACCCACTCTGACACCTACTACGGGCCATTGCAATTACCGATGATTGCATCATATGAGTCCGCCGGTATTTGGTGTACTTCTGTGAAAACAATAGGAAATTTTTTTCTCTGTAAACTACACTGCATATGAGCAATGCAAAGAATAAGCTTTGGGAGCATTGCAAAGAATAGGCATGAGGAGCAGCTTAGTTGATATGAGTGCGAAAATGGACAGCTGTGAGGCAAGTTTGCGGATGGTGAGAAGGAAAGTTGCCCTAGCTCACTCGCAATTGACACCAGCCGCCCCAGCATGAAGGCCGTTCTCATCATTTCCGCTCTCGCCTCCTTCGGTTCCTTTCATCCTCAAGCATCTCTGGTGCAAAGGCCAGCATTGCAGTGAGCGGCCTAGTCTTGGACCGCGAAGGAGCAGGCGCCAATACCTGTGCCTGTCCGAGTCAGAGCCAGTACTACGTGGGCGGCCAGCTTTCGTAGCCTCTTGCTCCTAGATTGATGGCAGGGGTGGATGAGGGGAGAAGTTGTGACCAGGTCGCCGGGGTGGCAGGGTGTGGGGAAGACGAACAGCTACTGCGGGTCGCTGCACTGCGTGTACACCCTGAACGCGCAGGACGGGGATGGTGAGAAGGAAAGTTGCCCTAGCTCACTCGCAATTGACACCAGCCGCCCCAGCATGAAGGCCGTTCTCATCATTTCCGCTCTCGCCTCCTTCGGTTCCTTTCATCCTCAAGCATCTCTGGTGCAAAGGCCAGCATTGCAGTGAGCGGCCTAGTCTTGGACCGCGAAGGAGCAGGCGCCAATACCTGTGCCTGTCCGAGTCAGAGCCAGTACTACGTGGGCGGCCAGCTTTCGTAGCCTCTTGCTCCTAGATTGATGGCAGGGGTGGATGAGGGGAGAAGTTGTGACCAGGTCGCCGGGGTGGCAGGGTGTGGGGAAGACGAACAGCTACTGCGGGTCGCTGCACTGCGTGTACACCCTGAACGCGCAGGACGGGGATGGTGAGAAGGAAAGTTGCCCTAGCTCACTCGCAATTGACACCAGCCGCCCCAGCATGAAGGCCGTTCTCATCATTTCCGCTCTCGCCTCCTTCGGTTCCTTTCATCCTCAAGCATCTCTGGTGCAAAGGCCAGCATTGCAGTGAGCGGCCTAGTCTTGGACCGCGAAGGAGCAGGCGCCAATACCTGTGCCTGTCCGAGTCAGAGCCAGTACTACGTGGGCGGCCAGCTTTCGTAGCCTCTTGCTCCTAGATTGATGGCAGGGGTGGATGAGGGGAGAAGTTGTGACCAGGTCGCCGGGGTGGCAGGGTGTGGGGAAGACGAACAGCTACTGCGGGTCGCTGCACTGCGTGTACACCCTGAACGCGCAGGACGGGGATGGTGAGAAGGAAAGTTGCCCTAGCTCACTCGCAATTGACACCAGCCGCCCCAGCATGAAGGCCGTTCTCATCATTTCCGCTCTCGCCTCCTTCGGTTCCTTTCATCCTCAAGCATCTCTGGTGCAAAGGCCAGCATTGCAGTGAGCGGCCTAGTCTTGGACCGCGAAGGAGCAGGCGCCAATACCTGTGCCTGTCCGAGTCAGAGCCAGTACTACGTGGGCGGCCAGCTTTCGTAGCCTCTTGCTCCTAGATTGATGGCAGGGGTGGATGAGGGGAGAAGTTGTGACCAGGTCGCCGGGGTGGCAGGGTGTGGGGAAGACGAACAGCTACTGCGGGTCGCTGCACTGCGTGTACACCCTGAACGCGCAGGACGGGGATGGTGAGAAGGAAAGTTGCCCTAGCTCACTCGCAATTGACACCAGCCGCCCCAGCATGAAGGCCGTTCTCATCATTTCCGCTCTCGCCTCCTTCGGTTCCTTTCATCCTCAAGCATCTCTGGTGCAAAGGCCAGCATTGCAGTGAGCGGCCTAGTCTTGGACCGCGAAGGAGCAGGCGCCAATACCTGTGCCTGTCCGAGTCAGAGCCAGTACTACGTGGGCGGCCAGCTTTCGTAGCCTCTTGCTCCTAGATTGATGGCAGGGGTGGATGAGGGGAGAAGTTGTGACCAGGTCGCCGGGGTGGCAGGGTGTGGGGAAGACGAACAGCTACTGCGGGTCGCTGCACTGCGTGTACACCCTGAACGCGCAGGACGGGGATGGTGAGAAGGAAAGTTGCCCTAGCTCACTCGCAATTGACACCAGCCGCCCCAGCATGAAGGCCGTTCTCATCATTTCCGCTCTCGCCTCCTTCGGTTCCTTTCATCCTCAAGCATCTCTGGTGCAAAGGCCAGCATTGCAGTGAGCGGCCTAGTCTTGGACCGCGAAGGAGCAGGCGCCAATACCTGTGCCTGTCCGAGTCAGAGCCAGTACTACGTGGGCGGCCAGCTTTCGTAGCCTCTTGCTCCTAGATTGATGGCAGGGGTGGATGAGGGGAGAAGTTGTGACCAGGTCGCCGGGGTGGCAGGGTGTGGGGAAGACGAACAGCTACTGCGGGTCGCTGCACTGCGTGTACACCCTGAACGCGCAGGACGGGGAGAAGGTGCAGATCACCTTCGTCTCCTACTCCTCCGAGCCCAAGTACGACAACCTCACCCTCTACGACGGCGACAAGGGCGACAACGATGAGGCCATCATTGCCGTGTCTGTCCAGACATCCCTTCATCCTGCCAAATCTTCATCTATCCACATTTGAGCATCTCTGGAGCCACGACACCCACGACAACCTTCGTGAGCGGCCAGCAGTCCTTCACGGTGGTTTTCCGGACTGACCTGGGCGGGAACTCGGGCGGATGGCTCCTGCTTTGGGAGTCGACTGCCTCCAACGGTTGCGGGGATAGCAGCCTCTCCGGGGCCTCCGCCACCGTGACCACCCCCAACTACCCTTACAACTACCCCACCAACCTCGTCTGCTCCTGGCACTACACCGCCAATGAGGGCAAGCTTGCTCAGGTCTTGTGCTCTGGAGCTGAGGAGTTTAGGTCTGTTCTGAGCAGAGACCTTTTGTAGGTGAAGTTCTCGAAAGACGCGGACACAGAGCAGGGCTACGATCTGGTCACCGTCAAAGGCGGCACTCCCACAGAGCAAACCATTCCCCTCATCTTCTCTCAAAACTCAACGTATCTATACTCCCAGGTATTCCGGGACCTACTCCGCCAGAAACTTCCAGCCAGTAGTGAGCTCAAATTCCAACCTTACTCTGGAGTTCCACTCCGACGCCTCCGTCATCTACAACGGCTTCCAGGCCGTCTTCACTTCCTACTCTCCTCGTTCAATCCCTTATACACTCTGCCACACTGGGAGGTGAAGATGAGACCCTTTTCACAGCGACTTCTTGCGACTGCGGGCCACAGCAGCGAACGCTGACGGCTGCCACAGAGTCCCTCGTCCTCACCAGCCCCAACTTCGGCAACGGCCAGTCCGGCTACTGCATCAACGCCAACTGCCAGTGGATCATCCGCGTACCCGACACCTTCAACGCCAAGATCACCTTCTCCTCCTTCGAGATGGAGCTACACTATGACACGCTCACCATCAAGGATGACATCAATGGAGCCACCATCGAAACGTCCCCTCACCCCCTTCATCCCTCAACCCTCACTGTCAATAATCTGCTAAGATTTCAGATGCTCCGGCAATCACTGCAATTCCGCCACCAGCACCAGCAACTTCCTTACGCTCATCTTCCATACGGTTCCTTTTCTTGCTTCAAAATTGAGGGAAACGTGGCGATTGAATTATCTAGGACTCTTCTGTGAACAAGGACGGTTTCAGTGCTGTCATCACTGCTGTCTAGGAACTGACAGTTTCATAATTGCGGCCACTCCCCTCCTGTGAAATGCTTCTTTGCTGGTTCAAGTGCCAGCCTTGAATCATTTCTTCAAGAACTGCTTTACACTCAGCATTCAAAATGTTGGATCTTGCTTTTAGGGCGAAATATTCAAAGAAAATAAAATAGACGAAATAATTCGTCGATGCCCTAAACGATGCCAATGTTCGGCATTGCGTGGAAGTAGAGAAGAATTATCTTCTGGTAGAAATCAAGATGAAAGCCAAACCGAATTGTTTTCCGAATTAAACAAATTGAATTAAAACATGACTACAAGAAGGTGGCAAATCAAGAGAGATCCGAAATCATTCACACATCAAACTATGGATAGAAGTCTTTTTGCACAGAAAGAAGAAGAACTAGATAGCAACAGGCGACAGAAAAGGTGGACAGAAAAAGAAAGGCAGAAATGCGGGAAATGGAGAGTAAATGAGGTGACTTAGACCCGTCCTGGCGGATGGAAAGCGTGGCGAAGTCTAAAGCAAGGACTGCACTGAGAGACTCAGAGAGGGCGAATGTTGAAAGGATGAATGCTGGCTGGCAGCAGGCCGCCGATGTTTCCCGATCGCATCTGCATTCGAGACGGCTATTAAACTGAGTTTTCTGCTGGCTCAATGAAAGAGTAGTACGGTGTTCTTGATGGGCGAGAGGGGGAGGCGACGTTTGCGTGCGGCAGGGTCGCTGATGCGAAAGCTGCCGGGACCGAGCTTGGAGAGGTCCAGAGGGCCTGGTGTGGTGGAGCTGGTGGCAGAGGTGGTGGTGGGGGCAGGCAGTTTAGGCTTCGGAGAGCGCTCCGTGGTGGGCGCCGGTGTATAGAAGCTTCCGCCCATCACACGCACCGTCACCGGCTGCAAACACTCCTTCCCTTAGCTCTGTCTCTCAATTAGAAGCTTGGAGAGTACTTTGGTCTTGGGGCTTTCCAGCCAGGGGCGGCGGATCTGAACGATGCGGGTGGCCTTGGGCGGTGTGCGGGTGTTGGAGGCGGAGGGGAGGGAGCGTCGGGCGGGGGAGGCGCGACGAGGCGAGGCTCGGCGGAGGATGGGCAGGTGCTTGGCAGGGCTGCGGAGGGGCAGGAGGCCGGCGGTGGCGGGGTGCACGCGGAGGGCCTTGAGGGGCAGGGGGCGGTGGAGGCTGGTGGTGGAGAGGCCGGCCGCCGTTCGCTCCTGCAGCAGCTGGTACAGACGCTTTCGCTCCTCTGCCTGCAGTTGCTTTTCAGTTGCTCTTTGTACTGAAGAGGAATGGTGAGCTGAGCCACCTGGTTGAGGAGGAGGCGAGGGCTGGAGAAGACGGGGCTGGGCATGGGGGGCTTGAGGCCGGTGTGAGCAGGGGGCGGTGGCGGGGCGGCGTTCTCCTTGGTCTCATCATCGTCCGATGTCCCTTCTGCAATAGGAATGGAGGATAGGAAAGGCTTGGATGGAAGTGGGTAGGAAGAAGAGGCAACGAAGGATGGAGTTGAGTGCTCGACCGGCTTCATCTGCTTCCAGCTCGGAAGCAGTGCGGCCTAGGCCGGGCACCTCCGAGGCCTCGGCTTGGATGCGGAGGCGTTCTCGCTCTGCCACCTCGCACATGTCCAGCAGAGACGGGCGCCGCTCCAGTCGAATGCCTCCACTTCCAGACTCCGTCTGTAGAGGCCAGGCCAGATGTGGACAGAAAAAAAAGCATAAGAGGGCAAAGGACCTTTTTGTTCTTGGCAATAAGGGCCCCGGTGAGGACTTTGCCGTCGCTCCAGTCCACGCTGTGTCGAGGCACGCGCTCTACTATCGGCACTGGAGGTCCATTCACTGGAACAGTGGGTGTTTAACAAATGAGCTAAGAGAGGCAAAAGATGGAGTGAATACTGTCAGGCTGGGGTCCGCAGTACTGGAAGAGGGGGATCTTCTTGGTGCCGAAGAGGTAGAAGACTTTCTGGATGATGCCCATGGCGACCAGCACATTGGCGATGTCGTAGAGTCGGCGGCATCTGCTGCGACTGGGCGGGTCGAAGCCTTCCTTGTAGGGGTCCTTGATGAGGACCGTGGAGGCCACGTCCAGCGACACCCGCTGCTCCGTGGGCGAGCAGAGCAGGACGGACAGGAAGCGCCGACACAGCAGCGACAGACTGTTCCGAGCCCCGCGGTCCCTCGTCGCCGCCAGCTCCGGGCTCAGCTCCACACTGGGACTGGGCGGCTCCTGGGGAGGCAGACCCACGGCGCCTTCGGAGACCGCGAAGGAGCACATCGCTCGCTCCACGTCCTTGATGCGCTCCGGGAGGCCTGGAAGAGATTGCGGATGTTTCTTGATTGGGATGCGATGATTTCCGGTTTATAGGCTGAGATGAGGATGGGATAGGGGTGGATAATCTGAGCCTAATGCCTTGGCTCTCAGGCACCCCTGCTGAGGCCTCTGCTGCTGATGCATGGGAGATTGAATGGAGGTAGGTGCCTGCCTATCCAATGCCGCGCCAGGCCTAAACTCCCCTCTGATGGATGGGACAGTTAATTGGCGGGAGCCTGCACCTCTCCGCCCCAACTTTCCAGCCTAATCTCGCATCGCAAAAACTACTCCATAGCTGAGCATAGATTTGAATAACGATGAAAGTAATAGGATAAATATGACTACCTTCGGCCTGGGCAATGGCCTGTAGCTCGGCCATGAGTCGGGGGAGGTGATCCAGGCCGTTCCAGACGTAGAAGCTCTTGGTGTGCTTGCTCATGGCGTCCAAAGCCTCCATGACGTTGACGATGTCATAGATGCGCCGCTTCTCCACGCCTAGGCTGGCGGCCGTGGACTCCAGGTGGATCTTCGTCCCCGCCTCCGTCTCCGTTCGCATGTGGTCCAGGAATCTGCAATGCATGCCTCATTTGCTCCCTCTTCTTTGCTCCCCTGCTCAATCCTGGCCTAATGAGCAGCAGCTGTGCCTTCTTTCTGCCCTTTCTGCCCTTTCACGAGTCTTGCAAATGCTGTTGGTTTTGCTCATTGAAGCTGGCAATGGTGCATGGCTAAGTTGTGAGCAGGATGTAAAAGAGACCGGCGCTGGCGGTGAGAGAAAGAAAGAAAAGGAGGCCGCCTTGTCTGTCTGGACAGGGAGAGCCTGAGGCGGGAGTGTCCCCTGAGGGGTGCCTGGGCCATGCCACAACTTCTTTCCCACACTTCCCCTAGGGCCCCGCAGTGCACTGGCGAGGAGAGATCAAAGACAACGCCTGTCATTATCTCTCCTCCACCGCAAGTGGCCGTCTCTTTCCCTTCCTCTTTGACAACTTTGGGAGCCTGCCTCTGTTTGTGGCCTCTTGGACTGGCCCAGTGGGGAGGAGGTGGAGGAGATGGGAAAGTGATATGGGGGGTGTCTGTGGAGGCTGTGGGGAGCTGAGGGGAGGGCTCGGTTGCGATAAGGCTGGGAGGGGTGCGGGCGTTGTTGTGTGGCGTGGGGGAGGGGCGCATAGTGGCTGGTGTATGAGGGGCTGTGCGGGGGGAGAGGTGAGGCGAAGTGAGGCAGCAGACAACAAATTTGAATCCGCCGGCCCTGTGAGGGAGGTAAAGGGAGGGGTGCGATGGGGCTGGATAGAGACGCGCCCTTCCCCTCATTGCCTCCCCCTTCCGCCCTCCCCCCTTCCTCCTAGGCATGGCTAGGGGGGGCCAGAGAGCACTGCAGGGAATGTGTGTGTGGGGGGCGGAAGGCGGGAAGAGCGTGCGCTCGGAAGCTCCCCTCTGAGCCTCTCAGGCACTCATCCGGGATCCGGGTCGAGTGGGGGAGCCCCGCCCTGCTGGGAGCCTTCACACCTTCCCTCATGTCTTCATGCTCATTACTGGCCCATGGGGCACCCGTACTCTCTGCCCTTCTGTTGCCCCTCACTTCTCTACTCCCTCTTTTTCCCCTCCTACCCCCTAAAGGCCCAACATATGCTCCAGGTGCCATGCACAAGGCCACCCTCCACAGCGCTCCAATGTGCGCCCACCAGGCCCGCCCTATCTCCTTCCCTATCCTAGTCAACTTCATCAAGCAATCCCAGTTTCACCCAAAAACGGAAAAAGCAACAATTGAAATGATGCATTTTAAAAGTGGAAGAGAAAATGGAAAACTAAGTGAAACGTTAAAGCAAATGGAATGTGGCTCACTTCTTGCAAAGCAGGCCGAGGCTCTTCTCCTTCCGCGTGAGCTTGGGCTCGTCAGGCGGGCCGCCAGCTTCGTCCCCGCTCTCCTCGACCGGGCTCCCACTGGCCAGGCCTCGCGGCATGGCGAGCAGGGCAATCCGGTGCGCAGCCATCCAGGCCGGGCTCACGTTCACCAGTCCTGGCTCCGCATCACCTACCACGTCCACCGTCTCTCCGCATTCGCTGTCGCCCATGGCCGCGTTTCTCTTCCACACTGAAAGCAACTGAGTCAGTTTAGAGGCGGCGGTAGGGTAAAGAGATGCGCGCAGGGTGGGATGACAGGCTGGGCGCAAAGTAGGCTGGATGAGGCTCAGAAAGACATTCCGCCTGCTCAGTGGCTAAGATGCGGGGTGCTAGGTGGTCGAATGCTAGCGGGGGCCGGCCAAATCCGGGGGATGTGCAGCGGGAGGCCCTAGGGCTCAGCTCTGGGGCTGAGTGAGGGTAGGTGAGGGAGAGGAGTGAGGGAGGACGCGCGCGCGGGAAGGGGGCTGGGGGTTGGGGGCTGGGGGAGGCACTGAGGGAAGGAGGGGCGGGGGCGGATTCAAAGTGCGCGGTCCTCATTGGCTTTTGGCGCCAGGAAAGGAAGGAGGGGAGGCGCCTTTTAGATTGCTTCTGAAACCTCTAGCGCACCTATATTGCTCGTATTTTTCCTTCAAAACTAAGAAGGGAACGACTGAATGCTTATCTGTTGCACGGCATAAGTGGGCGGGTGCGCCATGAGATGCGCATTTGAACAGGCGTCAAGTGCGCAAAGGCCTGGTGTGCAAAAAAAATGGCTGAAAAACGTCTGGCAGACAGTGGCGTACATGAAGGCGCGAAAAGAGAAAAAGGGTTCAAGTTTATACCATGAAAACTTCATGCAATTTTTGATAAATTTGCTTTTAAAAAATTTTGAAAAAATTATTTTTTAAGTCTAAGATCTGTGTGAACTTGAATGCATTTCACCATTTTTTAATAAAAAAACAGGCTCACAATTTGTTTATGGAGCAAAAAGAGCTGTTCTCAACGAATAATTCAAAAGCATAGAAAGCATTATACTTTTCTCTTGTGGGCTAATTGCCATAAGCCTTGGGCATGTATTTAGCAAGAAAAATAGCTTTGTTTTAATTTATATAAAAAAAAAATATAATTGTGGAGGGGAATTACGGGTTCGGCTGCGCGCCAGGCCGCCTGACATCCCCTTGTTTTTGCAGCAGCGCCCAATCTTCCTTCCCAGCTGCCATTGCCCCACTTTTGGCTTTCAGTTCAATAAAACACCCAGCCTCTTACACAATCGCACGGCCAAGCGGAGTTCCGCCAAGGCGGCCTCCGCAAATTGGAGCCTGTGGGTCTCGTCTTCCTCCTCCGCTTCGGGCACTTCGGCGGGGAGAAGCTCTACGACGGGAACAAGAACCTGGAGGTGTGGGACAACGGCAACTTCGTCAAGGCCAGCTCCCATCGCTTTGACGTCAACAAGTTCGCCGTCTCCAGTCCCACCCTCTCTCACCCCTTTCAACTTCTCTTTCACACCCACTTTCTCTATCCCTTGGCCCTAGCAGGCATTATCTGCAAAAGCCTTCCCAACTTCCAATCCTTCCACTCCTTCTTCTTGAACCTTCTCTTGGGGGCAAGCGCTGCTGACGTCATCCTTGACTGAACTCGCTTTGCACTCAATACCTACCCACCTCTCCTTCAACCTCTTAGGCCTCGGCTTGCTTGCACAACCCTGGCTGCTCTCTAGCTCCAAGCTATCCACTTGTCCCTCACCCTTCCCTTCACTCAACAGTCCTCATCAGGACTAGTGAACAGCCCTCCTTAGGGCTAGGGAATCAGAAACAAGTTCATCATGGACGAGGCCTGGGTCAAGAGGCTACAGGAGGTGGTGGAGCTCAGCGAGAATGTCCTCAGCGGCCACTACAGCCTTCACCTCTCCTCCTCATGCCACCACATCAGCCGCCTCATCAAGCTCAGCAAGGTGTACAGGGACCAGGTCAACGGGTACCTGGGCGGGGAACCAGACTACTTCAAGCGGGAGCAGCTCCGCCAACACCCTCTCGTCAGCCGCCTCAACAGTCAGCTCCTACTTCTTCAGAAGCTCAGCTACTCCTGCTTCAGCTACAAGGATGTCATGGAGGCCAGGGGCGGGTTTCACGTCATGTCTACTTTTTTGGTAGACATGCACAAAACATATGTCCATGCGGACACGTGCGGACATGTCCGCGTCCACTGCGGACGCGGACGCGGACACCTGTTTCATGTCTGTCCACGTCCGCAGTGGACGCGGACATTTTGTGTCCGCGTCCGCGTCCGCAGTAGACGTGGACGCGGACGCCTTGTTGTCACCTGTTTCACGTTGCGGACAATGTCCACCATCCATGCGGACAATGTCCGCAAAAAGTGTCTACAGGGGGGACCCTGTAGACACATGTGGACATTGTTTGCGGACACTCATTTTAAAGGGAATTTTTATGGTTTTCAAGATTTTTGGCATTATTTTGATGACAAATAAGTGATAAGCAAAAATAAGCCATTTGAGAGAAGCATCATACTTCATTTTTTTTGAATGCTGAACAATGGACCTCGAATATAATGACATTACAATCCATGAATACCTTAGCAACATGAATACCTGTATTTTCAACTGGATTTTCAAACTTTTTTGTTTTTTTAAAGTACACTATTTATTTCAAATGACAAAATTTCATTAAACTTAGCTGTTCCTTCCTCTTCATGCACCCGTTTTAATGGGTTCAACAAAGCAGCTGAATTAAAATGTACAGTAAAGCAAGTACGATGAACAATCCTCTAGAATAGTTTTTCTTACTTTTTTCTCAATGGTTTACGTCATATGACGTCTACTAGTTTTCTCGTCAATGAAAGGGTTTCTTCTTGGCTTGTTTTGGCCCATGTTTACAATAAGCCATAAAGAGGCGCTTGACATGAAATGGTCGACATGGAATGGTTGTCAACATGAAACGGATGTCAGCACTGATGTCCACAATTTTAGTAGACACTCAAGGATGACCATTTCATGTAGACACTTGTTTCACGTCAATGTCCACAGAATTTAAGGACGCTTGTTTCACGTTGTGGACACCAGTAGACATCGACATGAAATGGATGTCCTACCAACTTGAAACCCGCCCCAGGAAGGCAGCCAGATCCATCGTCTACAGCATCAAGGGCTCCAGCAGCACCGTCTCCACCGGGGAGCTCGGCCAGCCTGCCTCCAGCGCCTTCCAGAGCTCGGACAGCTCTCAAGAGGCCTTCCAGCCCGCCTACAGCGCCTCCCAGGCCAGCGACGGCAGCCAGGACTACAAGGAGCTCGCCCAGCCCAATTTCAGCCACTCCAGCTTCGGCTACAAGGACATCACGGACACCAAGGGCTCCAGCAGCGCCGTCTCCACCAGGGAGCTTGGCCAGCCCGCCTCCAGCACCTTCCAGAGCTCGGACAGCTCTCAAGAGGCCTTCCAGCCCTCCTCCAGCGCCTTCCAGGGCTTCAACAGTGCCATCTCCACTGGGGAGATCGGCCAGCCTTCCTTCAGCAGCCTCATCTCCACCGGGGAGATCAGCCAGTCCTCATTCAGTGCCTCCAAGGGCTCCGTCAGCGCCGTCTCCACCCGGAAGCTCAGCCAGCCCATCTTCAGCACCTCCGCCAAGCTCAACTCCACCCAGAGCCACCTCAAAAGGCCCCCCTCTAGTCAAGGAGAGGAGGGGCGAGAAGAAGAGGCAGAAAGCCCACAAAGTGATCAGGAAGGGCCCCCCCTCCAGCTCTCAGGAGGCAGGGCGGGAAGAAGAGCCAAAAGGGCCACCAAAAGAGGCAAAAGGCCCACTCCTACATCTTCACCGCCTTCTCAAGGCTCAGCAGCGGCACCGCGGATGCCCACCACGTCTGCAAGGACTCCGGCAACGTCTCCAGGCTCCGCAACAGCGCCGGGGCCATCCATTGCGTCTGCAAGGGCTTCGGCAATGCCTCCAGGCTCCGCAGCAGCGCCAAGGCTGCCCTCCGCGTCCGCAGGGACTCCAGGAGCGTTCACAGCCTCATCGGCAGCGCCGCGGATGCCCGCCACAACTTCATCGCCTTCTCAAGGCTCTGCAGCAGCGCCAAGGCTGCCCTCCGCATCCGCAGGGACTCCAGCAGCGTTCACAGCCTCATCGGCAGCGCCGCGGACGCCCACCACAACTTCATCACCTTCTCAAGGCTCAGCGACGGCGCAGGGGCCGTCCACCGCGTTCCCAAGGGGCTCAGCAGCAGCGTCCAGGCCATCCGCTACTCCTACACCATCCTTTCAAGACTCAAGCGCGTCTGGTGGAATTAGGGCTCAATTTTGACCCTAATTCTGCCTCCCTTTGCGGTTGTCCACCTTCCTTTCCAGTCCAGCTGCTCTTGGTTGGAAATTCGGCAGAAGGGAGCGGCGACGAACAGTGGGAGTGGAGCGGACAGAAGGAGGGAGGAGGAGACGGACAGAGCTGTGTGGTCCGGCAAGAACAGCTCCGCGGGCCAGCCCAGCGCCTACTCCTTGCCCTACGCCTCCTCCATCATCCATCACCCTCACCCAAAGCCCCTACTCACTCTTTCTTTAGCAACCTCTTGTTTTGCTGGGGTAGGGTAACCAGGAAATAAAAATCAACTCACTCTCATTCCCCTTTGGCCCAATTGCTAAGCCTTATTTGTCTCCAAGCCTATTCCGCCCCACTTCTCTCACCCAAACTGAGCTCCTTCCACTTTCACATCCTTGCCTCACCTTCTGGCCAAATCGTTGTGCAAAGTGACTGAGCTCAGGAGTGCTTCTTGCCCCTGAGTCCAAGTGTGTTTATTCCACTTGCTCTTTGCTACGAGATGGCTTGAGGGAAGGGTGGAGGGTGGGAAAGGTGGGTTGGAGGGAAGAGGGTGAGAGAAAGGGTGGGAGTGGGGGAGGAGGAGCGTAGGCCCAGCCCCAGCTCACTTACCCCTCACCCCCTTTCACGCCTCTGCACACTTTTGCTCAGCGCATTTGCAAACTCTTTCTTTTCTCAATCCTTGGAGATACCATTTGGTCTACTTTGCTTCCTCTTGGAGCAGAAAATTTGCTTTTTTACACTACTATTGGGTCAAGAGCCTTCTATTACTTCCTCGCCTAGGGCCTTCTATTACTTCCTCGCCTAGGATTACTCAGCTTTGCTACTCTTGTCTGTGATTGCTGGCCCTTAGCTTTTGTGGGATGCTTCAGCTATCTGGCCTCAGCAGGCGGGGGGTATATGTGAGAAGGAATTACGGGTTCGGCTGCTGCGCCAGGCCGCCTGACATCCCCTTGTTTTTGCAGCAGCGCCCAATCTTCCTTCCCAGCTGCCATTGCCTCACTTTTGGCTTTCAGTTCAATAAAACACCCAGCCTC
>JASANA010006298.1:0-17787 GCA_030248095.1 Ptycholaimellus sp. GST1_10
GATCAGGCCATGGGAGCTGCGCAGTGCAACTGTCCATGATTGAAGGGCGCTGTAGCACTGTTTAGATGGGCCCATCCTCATTGCACTGGGATAAGCATGGGTGGAGCAGTACACTGAAATCGTGCTATGTGAGAGCGGTGTTCTGATGCATGTTTGGTGTTGCTACAGATCAGGCCATGGGAGCTGCGCAGTGCAACTGCCCATGATTTAAGGGCGCTGTGGCACTGTTCGGATTGGCCCATCCTCATTGCACTGGGATAAGTATGGGTGGAGCAGTACACAAAAATCGTGCTACGTGAGAGCGGTGTTCTGATGCATGTTTGGTGGTGCTACAGATCAGGACATGGGAGCTGCGCAGTGCAACTGCCCATGATTGAAGGGCGCTGTGGCACTGTTCAGATTGGCCCATCCTCACTGCACTGGGACAAGCATGGGTGGAGCAGTACACTGAAATCGTGCTACATGAGAGCGGTGTTCTGATGCATGTTTGGTGTTGCTACAGATCAGGCCATGGGAGCTGCGCAGTGCAACTGCCCATGATTGAAGGGCGCTGTGGCACTGTTCAGATGGGCCCATCCTCACTGCACTGGGACAAGCATAGGTGGAGCAGTACACTGAAATCGCGCTATGTGAGAACGGTGTTCTGATGCATGTTTGGTGGTGCTACAGATCAGGCCATGGGAGCTGCGCAGTGCAACTGCCCATGATTGAAGGGCGCTGTGGCACTGTTCAGATGGGCCCATACTCATTGCACTGGGACAAACATGGGTGGAGCAGCACACTGAAATCGTGCTACGTGAGAGCGGTGTTCTGATGCATGTGTGGTGTTGCTACAGATCAGGCCATGGGAGCTGCGCAGTGCAACTGCCCATGATTGAAGGGCGCTGTGGCACTGTTCAGATGGGCCCATCCTCACTGCACTGGGACAAACATGGGTGGAGCAGTACACTGAAATCGCGCTACGTGAGAGCGGTGTTCTGATGCATGTTTGGTGTTGCTACAGATCAGGCCATGGGAGCTGCGCAGTGCAACTGCCCATGATTGAAGGGCGATGTGGCACAGTTCAGATGGGCCATCCTCACTGCACTGGGACAAGCATGGGTGGATCAGTAGACTGATATCTCGCTACGTGAGAGCAGTGTTCTGATGCATGTTTGGCGGTGCTACAGATCAGGCCATGGGAGCTGCGCAGTGCAACTGCCCATGATTGAAGGGCGCTGTGGCACTGTTCAGATGGGCCCATCCTCACTGCACTGGGATAAGCATGGGTGGAGCAGTACACTGAAATCGCGCTACATGAGAGCGGTGTTCTGATGCATGTTTGGTGTTGCTACAGATCAGGCCATGGGAGCTGCGCAGTGCAACTGCCCATGATTGAAGGGCGCTGTGGCACTGTTCAGATGGGCCCATCCTCACTGCACTGGGACAAGCATGGGTGGAGCAGTACACTGAAATCGTGCTACATGAGAGCAGTGTTCTGATGCATGTTTGGTGTTGCTACAGATCAGGCCATGGGAGCTGCGCAGTGCAACTGCCCATGATTGAAGGGCGCTGTGGCACTGTTCAGATGGGCCCATCCTCATTGCACTGGGATAAGCATGGGTGGAGCAGTACACTGAAATCGCGCTACATGAGAGCGGTGTTCTGATGCATGTTTGGTGTTGCTACAGATCAGGCCATGGGAGCTGCGCAGTGCAACTGCCCATGATTGAAGGGCGCTGTGACACTGTTCAGATGGGCCCATCCTCACTGCACTGGGACAAGCATGGGTGGAGCAGTACACTGAAATCGCGCTACGTGAGAGCAGTGTTCTGATGCATGTTTGGTGTTGCTACAGATCAGGCCATGGGAGCTGCGCAGTGCAACTGCCCATGATTGAAGGGCGCTGTGGCACTGTTCAGATGGGCCCATCCTCATTGCACTGGGACAAGCATGGGTGGAGCAGTACACTGAAATCGCGCTACGTGAGAGCGGTGTTCTGATGCATGTTTGGTGTTGCTACAGATCAGGCCATGGGAGCTGCGCAGTGCAACTGCCCATGATTGAAGGGCGCTGTGGCACTGTTCAGATGGGCCCATCCTCACTGCACTGGGACAAGCATGGGTGGAGCAGTACACTGAAATCGTGCTACATGAGAGCGGTGTTCTGATGCATGTTTGGTGTTGCTACAGATCAGGCCATGGGAGCTGCGCAGTGCAACTGCCCATGATTGAAGGGTGCTGTGGCACTGTTCAGATGGGCCCATCCTCACTGCACTGGGACAAGCATGGGTGGAGCAGTACACTGAAATCGCGCTATGTGAGAGCGGTGTTCTGATGCATGTTTGGTGTTGCTACAGATCAGGCCATGGGAGCTGCGCAGTGCAACTGCCCATGATTGAAGGGCGCTGTGGCACTGTTCAGATGGGCCCATCCTCACTGCACTGGGACAAGCATGGGTGGAGCAGTACACTGAAATCGCGCTACGTGAGAGCGGTGTTCTGATGCATGTTTGGTGTTGCTACAGATCAGGCCATGGGAGCTGCGCAGTGCAGCTGCCTGTGATTGAAGGGCGCTGTGGCCCTGTTCAGATGGGCCCATCGTCACTGCACTGGGACAAGCATGGGTAGAGCAGTACACAGAAATCGCGCTACGTGAGAGCGGTGTTCTGATGCATGTTTGGTGTTGCTACAGGTCAGGCCATGGGAGCTGTGCAGTGCAACTGCCCATGATTGAAGGGCGCTGTGGCACTGTTCAGATTGGCCCATCCCCAACGCACTGGGACAAGCCTGGGTGGAGCAGTACACTGAAATCACGCTACGTGAGAGCGGTGTTCTGATGGGTGTTTGGTGTTGCTACATATCAGGCCATGGGAGCTGCGCAGTGCAACTGCCCATGATTGAAGGGCACTGTGGCAATGTTCAGATGAGCCCATCCTCACTGCACTGGGACAAGCATGGGTGGAGCAGTACACTGAAATCGCGCTACATGAGAGCGGTGTTCTGATGCATGTTTGGTGTTGCTACAGATCAGGCCATGGGAGCTGCGCAGTGCAACTGCCCATGATTGAAGGGCGCTGTGGCACTGTTCAGATGGGCCCATCCTCACTGCACTGGGATACGCATGGATGGAGCAGTACACTGAAATCGCGCTACGTGAGAGCGGTGTTCTGATGCATGTTTGGTGTTGCTACAGATCAGGCCATGGGAGCTGCGCAGTGCAACTGCCCATGATTGAAGGGCGCTGTGGCACTGTTCAGATGGGCCCATCCTCACTGCACTGGGACAAGCATGGGTGGAGCAGTACACTGAAATCGCGCTACATGAGAGCGGTGTTCTGATGCATGTTTGGTGTTGCTACAGATCAGGCCATGGGAGCTGCGCAGTGCAACTGCCCATGATTGAAGGGCGCTGTGGCACTGTTCAGATGGGCCCATCCTCACTGCACTGGGACAAGCATGGGTGGAGCAGTACACTGAAATCGTGCTACGTGAGAGCGGTGTTCTGATGCATGTTTGGTGTTGCTACAGATCAGGCCATGGGAGCTGCGCAGTGCAACTGCCCATGATTGAAGGGCGCTGTGGCACTGTTCAGATGGGCCCATCCTCACTGCACTGGGACAAGCATGGGTGGAGCAGTACACTGAAATCGCGCTACATGAGAGCGGTGTTCTGATGCATGTTTGGTGTTGCTACAGATCAGGCCATGGGAGCTGCGCAGTGCAACTGCCCATGATTGAAGGGCGCTGTGGCACTGTTCAGATGGGCCCATCCTCACTGCACTGGGATAAGCATGGGTGGAGCAGTACACTGAAATCGCGCTACATGAGAGCGGTGTTCTGATGCATGTTTGGTGTTGCTACAGATCAGGCCATGGGAGCTGCGCAGTGCAACTGCCCATGATTGAAGGGCGCTGTGGCACTGTTCAGATGGGCCCATCCTCACTGCACTGGGATAAGCATGGGTGGAGCAGTACACTGAAATCGCGCTACATGAGAGCGGTGTTCTGATGCATGTTTGGTGGTGCTACAGATCAGGCCATGGGAGCTGCGCAGTGCAACTGCCCATGATTGAAGGGCGCTGTGACACTGTTCAGATGGGCCCATCCTCACTGCACTGGGACAAGCATGGGTGGAGCAGTACACTGAAATCGCGCTACGTGAGAGCGGTGTTCTGATGCATGTTTGGTGTTGCTACAGATCAGGCCATGGGAGCTGCGCAGTGCAACTGCCCATGATTGAAGGGCGCTGTGGCACTGTTCAGATGGGCCCATCCTCATTGCACTGGGACAAGCATGGGTGGAGCAGTACACTGAAATCGCGCTATGTGAGAGCGGTGTTCTGATGCATGTTTGGTGTTGCTACAGATCAGGCCATGGGAGCTGCGCAGTGCAACTGCCCATGATTGAAGGGCGCTGTGGCACTGTTCAGATGGGCCCATCCTCACTGCACTGGGACAAGCATGGGTGGAGCAGTACACTGAAATCGCGCTACGTGAGATCGGTGTTCTGATGCATGTTTGGTGTTGCTACAGATAAGGCCATGGGAGCTGCGCAGTGCAACTGCCCATGATTGAAGGGCGCTGTGGCACTGTTCAGATGGGCCCATCCTCACTGCACTGGGACAAGCATGGGTGGAGCAGTACACTGAAATTGCGCTACGTGAGAGCGGTGTTCTGATGCATGTTTGGTGTTGCTACAGATCAGGCCATGGGAGCTGCGCAGTGCAACTGCCCATGATTGAAGGGCGCTGTGGCACTGTTCAGATGGGCCCATCCTCATTGCACTGGGACAAGCATGGGTGGAGCAGTACACTGAAATCGCGCTACGTGAGAGCGGTGTTCTGATGCATGTTTGGTGTTGCTACAGATTAAGCCATGGGAGCTGCGCAGTGCAACTGCCCATGATTGAAGGGCGCTGCGGCACAGTTCAGATTGGCCCATCCTCATTGCACTGGGATACGCATGGGTGGAGCAGTACACTGAAATCGCGCTTCGTGAGTGCGGTGTTCTGATGTATGTTTGGTGGTGCTACAAATCAGGTCATGGGAGCTGCGCAGTGCAGCTGCCCATGATTGAAGGGCGCTGTGACACTGTTCAGATTGGCACATCCTCACTGCTCTGGGATATGCATGAGTGGAGCAGCACACTGAAACCGTGCTACATGAGAGCGGTGTTCTGATGCATGTTTGGTGTTGCTACATATCAGGTCATGGGAGCTGTGCAGTGCAACTGTCCATGATTGAAGGGTGCTGTGGCACAGTTCAGATTGGCCCATCCTCATTGCACTGGGATACGCATGGGTGGAGCAGCACACTGAAATCGTGCACATGAGAGCGGTGTTATGATGCATGTTTGGTGTTGCTACAGATCAGGCCATGGGAGCTGCGCAGTGCAACTGCCCATGATTGAAGGGCGCTGTGGCACTGTTCAGATGGGCCCATCCTCATTGCACTGGGATAAGCATGGGTGGAGCAGCACACTGAAATCGCGCTACATGAGAGCGGTGTTCTGATGCATGTTTGGTGTTGCTACAGATCAGGCCATGGGAGCTGCGCAGTGCAACTGCCCATGATTGAAGGGCGCTGTGGCACTGTTCAGATGGGCCCATCCTCATTGCACTGGGATACGCATGGGTGGAGCAGTACACTGAAATCGTGCTACGTGAGAGCAGTGTTCTGATGCATGTTTGGTGTTGCTACAGATCAGGCCATGGGAGCTGCGCAGTGCAACTGCCCATGATTGAAGGGCGCTGTGACACTGTTCAGATTGGCCCATCCTCATTGCTCTGGGATACGCATGTGTGGAGCAGTACACTGAAATCGTGCTACATGAGAGCTGTGTTCTGTTGCATGTTTGGGATTGCTACAGATAAGGCCATGGGAGATGCACAGTGCAACTGCCCATGATTGAAGGGCGCTGTGACACTGTTCAGATGGGCCCATCCTCATTGCACTGGGATACACATCGGTGGAGCAGCACACTGAAATCGCGGTGCTACATGAGAGCGGTGTTCTGATGCATGTTTGGTGTTGCTACAGATCAGGCCATGGGAGCTGCGCAGTGCAACTGCCCATGATTGAAGGGCGCTGTGACACTGTTCAGATGGGCCCATCCTCATTGCACTGGGATAAGCATGGGTGGAGCAGTACACTGAAATCGTGCTACGTGAGAGCGGTGTTCTGATGCATGTTTGGTGTTGCTACAGATCAGGCCATGGGAGCTGCGCAGTGCAACTGCCCATGATTGAAGGGCGCTGTGGCACTGTTCAGATGGGCCCATCCTCACTGCACTGGGATAAGCATGGGTGGAGCAGTACACTGAAATCGTGCTACATGAGAGCGGTGTTCTGATGCATGTTTGGTGTTGCTACAGATCAGGCCATGGGAGCTGCGCAGTGCAACTGCCCATGATTGAAGGGCGCTGTGACACTGTTCAGATTGGCCCATCCTCATTGCACTGGGATACGCATGGGTGGAGCAGCACACTGAAATCGTGCTACATGAGAGCGGTGTTCTGATGCATGTTTGGTGTTGCTACAGATCAGGCCATGGGAGCTGCGCAGTGCAACTGCCCATGATTGAAGGGCGCTGTGGCACTGTTCAGATGGGCCCATCCTCACTGCACTGGGACAAGCATGGGTGGAGCAGTACACTGAAATCGCGCTATGTGAGAGCGGTGTTCTGATGCATGTTTGGTGTTGCTACAGATCAGGCCATGGGAGCTGCGCAGTGCAACTGCCCATGATTGAAGGGCGCTGTGACACTGTTCAGATTGGCCCATCCTCACTGCACTGGGACAAGCATGGGTGGAGCAGTACACTGAAATCGCGCTACATGAGAGCGGTGTTCTGATGCATGTTTGGTGTTGCTACAGATCAGGCCATGGGAGCTGCGCAGTGCAACTGCCCATGATTGAAGGGCGCTGTGGCACTGTTCAGATGGGCCCATCCTCATTGCACTGGGACAAGCATGGGTGGAGCAGTACACTGAAATCGCGCTATGTGAGAGCAGTGTTCTGATGCATGTTTGGTGTTGCTACAGATCAGGCCATGGGAGCTGCGCAGTGCAACTGCCCATGATTGAAGGGCGATGTGGCACTGTTCAGATGGGCCCATCCTCACTGCACTGGGACAAGCATGGGTGGATCAGTACACTGAAATCGCGCTACATGAGAGCGGTGTTCTGATGCATGTTTGGTGTTGCTACAGATCAGGCCATGGGAGCTGCGCAGTGCAACTGCCCATGATTGAAGGGCGCTGTGGCACTGTTCAGATGGGCCCATCCTCATTGCACTGGGACAAGCATGGGTGGAGCAGTACACAAAAATCGCGCTACGTGAGAGCGGTGTTCTGATGCATGTTTGGTGTTGCTACAGATCAGGCCATGGGAGCTGCGCAGTGCAACTGCCCATGATTGAAGGGCGCTGTGGCACTGTTCAGATGGGCCCATCCTCACTGCACTGGGACAAGCATGGGTGGAGCAGTACACAGAAATCGTGCTACGTGAGAGCGGTGTTCTGATGCATGTTTGGTGTTGCTACAGATTAAGCCATGGGAGCTGCGCAGTGCAACTGCCCATGATTGAAGGGCGCTGTGGCACAGTTCAGATTGGCCCATCCTCATTGCACTGGGATACGCATGGGTGGAGCAGTACACTGAAATCGCGCTACGTGAGAGCGGTGTTCTGATGCATGTTTGGTGTTGCTACAGATCAGGCCATGGTAGCTGCGCTGTGCAACAGCCCATGATTGAAGGGCGCTGTGACACTGTTCAGATTGGCCCATCCTCATTGCTCTGGGATACGCATGAGTGGAGCAGCACACTGAAATCGTGCTACATGAGAGCGGTGTTCTGATGCATGTTTGGTGGTGCTACAGATCAGGCCATGGGAGTTGCGCAGTGCAACTGCCCATGATTGAAGGGCGATGTGACACAGTTCAGATTGTCCCATCCTCATTGCACTGGGATACGCATGGGTGGAGCAGCACACTGAAATCGTGCTACATGAGAGCAGTGTTATGATGCATGTTTGGTGTTGCTACATATCAGGTCATGGGAGCTGTGCAGTGCAACTGCCCATGATTGAAGGGCGCTGTGGCACTGTTCATATGGGCCCATCCTCACTGCACTGGGACAAGCATGGGTGGATCAGTACACTGAAATCGAGCTATGTGAGAACGGTGTTATGATGCATGTTTGGTGTTGCTACAGAGCAGACCATGGGAGCTGCGCAGTGCAACTGCCCATGATTGAAGGGTGCTGTGGCACTGTTCAGATGGGCCCATCCCCACTGCACTGGGACAATCATGGGTGGGGCAGTACACTGAAATCGCGCTACGTGAGAGCGGTGTTCTGATGCATGTTTGGTGTTGCTACAGATCAGACCATGGTAGCTGCGCTGTGCAACTGTCCATGATTGAAGGGCGCGGTGGCACAGTTCAGATTGGCCCATCCTCATTGCACTGGGATACGCATGGGTGGAGCAGTACACAGAAATCGCACTATGTGAGAGCGGTGTTCTGATGCATGTTTGGTGTTGCTACAGATCAGGCCATGGTAGCTGCGCTGTGCAACATCCCATGATTGAAGGGCGCTGCGGCACTGTTCAGATTGGCCCATCCTCATTGCTCTGGGATACGCATGAGTGGAGCAGCACACTGAAATCGTGCTACATGAGAGCGGTGTTCTGATGCATGTTTGGTGTTGCTACGGATCAGACCATGGTAGCTGCGCTGTGCGACTAGGGCGCTGTGACACTGTTCAGATTGGCCCATCCTCATTGCACTGGGGTATGCATGGGTGGAGCAGCACACTGAAATCGTGCTACATGAGAGCGGTGTTATGATGCATGTTTGGTGTTGCTACAGATCAGACCATGGTAGCTGCGCTGTGCAACTGCCCATGATTGAAGGGCGCTGTGACACTGTTCAGATTGGCCCATCCTCATTGCTCTGGGATACGCATGAGTGGAGCAGCACACTGAAATCGTGCTACATGAGAGCGGTGTTCTGATGCATGTTTGGTGGTGCTACAGATCAGGCCATGGGAGTTGCGCAGTGCAACTGCCCATGATTGAAGGGCGATGTGACACAGTTCAGATTGTCCCATCCTCATTGCACTGGGATATGCATGGGTGGAGCAGCACACTGAAATCGTGCTACATGAGAGCAGTGTTATGATGCATGTTTGGTGTTGCTACAGATCAGACCATGGGAGCTGCGCAGTGCAACTGCCCATGATTGAAGGGTGATGTGGCACTGTTCAGATGGGCCCATCCCCATTGCACTGGGACAATCATGGGTGGAGCAGTACACAGAAATCGCGCTACGTGAGAGCGGTGTTCTGATGCATGTTTGGTGTTGCTACAGATCAGACCATGGTAGCTGCGCTGTGCAACTGCCCATGATTGAAGGGCGCTGTGGCACAGTTCACATTGGCCCATCCTCATTGCACTGGGATACGCATGGGTGGAGCAGCACACTGAAATCGTGCTACATGAGAGAGGTGTTATGATGCATGTTTGGTGTTGCTACAGATCAGACCATGGTAGCTGCGCTGTGCAACTGCCCATGATTGAAGGGCGCTGTGACACTGTTCAGATAGGCCCATCCTCATTGCACTGGGATACGCATGGGTGGAGCAGCACACTGAAATCGTGCTACATGAGAGCGGTGTTATGATGCATGTTTGGTGTTGCTACAGATCAGACCATGGTAGCTGCGCTGTGCAACTGCCCATGATTGAAGGGCGCTGTGACACTGTTCAGATTGGCCCATCCTCATTGCTCTGGGATACGCATGAGTGGAGCAGCACACTGAAATCGTGCTACATGAGAGCGGTGTTCTGATGCATGTTTGGTAGTGCTACAGATCAGGCCATGGGAGTTGCGCAGTGCAACTGCCCATGATTGAAGGGCGATGTGACACTGTGCAGATTGGTCCATCCTCATTGCTCTGGGATACGCATGAGTGGAGCAGCACACTGAAACCGTGATACATGAGAGTGGTGTTCTGATGCATGTTTGGTGGTGCTACGGATCAGGCCATGGGAGTTGCGCAGTGCAACTGCCCATGATTGAAGGGCGATGTGACACAGTTCAGATTGTCCCATCCTCACTGCACTGGGACAAGCATGTGTGGAGCAGTACACAGAAATCGCGCTACGTGAGAGCGGTGTTCTGATGCATGTTTGGTGTTGCTACAGATTAAGCCATGGGAGCTGCGCAGTGCAACTGCCCATGATTGAAGGGCGCTGTGGCACTGTTCAGATGGGCCCATCCTCACTGCACTGGGATACGCATGGGTGGAGCAGCACACTGAAATCGTGCTACATGAGAGCAGTGTTATGATGCATGTTTGGTGTTGCTACAGATCAGACCATGGGAGCTGCGCAGTGCAACTGCCCATGATTGAAGGGTGATGTGGCACTGTTCAGATGGGCCCATCCCCACTGCACTGGGACAATCATGGGTGGAGCAGTACACTGAAATCGCGCTACGTGAGAGTCATTTCGCCATTTCTCAACATACCACATTTTTCTAGATTTCTACCCAAAAAGTAATGTGTCAAATGCTCAAATTCCGGGTCTACCCCTCCAGATCTTCCTAAAAGCATTACCTTTCAGGAAAAAAAAGCTTGTCCCAATCCGTCAAGAATTCGTCCATTGACAGCATTTCCAGACATATATATATATATATATATCCGTCGTTCACGCTGCACTATCCGTATATCCGCTCCGTCGTCAAAAATACAAAAATACAGTGAATTACAAAAATGCTACATAGCTCAAGCAAGTATACCTGAGGCTGACGGTTCATTATCAGAACCATGTACTCGACCAACAGGAATACCATGTCTACAAGTTTGACCATATACCACCATATCTACCGCTTCTGCACTCTTTTTGTTATCATTACTCATTTTTTCTGCGTAATCTCTGGATCATTATTTGTTCAGATAATATGTTTGGCAACATTATGCGCACTCTTACTTGTTCTTCTAGTCATTAAAATATAAATAATTTTGTGCATTATGCTATGCTGTCTGTTTTCGGTGAAAAATATTTGTCTACCCATAAACTGATGTGTCTAGTAGTCCGGAATGATGAACTGATGTGTCTAGTAGTCCACCTCAAAGATCCAAGTGACATGTTTTATCTTCCAGAAATAAAAGGTTGTCAAAATCCGTTGAAAGTTCAGCCATTCCCAGCCATAACAGATACTCACAGATACCATAACAGATGTATGCAGCAAAAAGTGAACAACTTTAAGGACCGCGAAGCATTACAATATTCTTTTCCTATAACAGTTGTTAGGGTAGATTTATTAAACCTTTTATCATTTCTTACCATCGATTATTACATTGTCAGAAAACCTGTAATTATGATTATTATGTTTATAGTTTTTGTAAGTTTGTGGTTGACATGTTGCAAGAAAAGCCACAGAGAAATAACACCTTTACCACGTTTCCGCACAGACTCTGGACGCCACAGTCTTGCAAATCCATTTGATCCAAACTATAGAACACTCGAAGGAATCGCTGCTTCAAAACTACTGCCAAAAGATTCTGGCCCAGTACAGAACCAGAATCACCAACAAACATGTATCATTAATAAGAACTTAGATTGGAAACCCACTCAGGATAATTACATGTGTCTAGAAGAAGTCAACTGAATTACTATTTCAATGTTATACTTGTTGCTTAGATTTCCTCTTTGACTGTTACCTCTTTGTTTTGTGCTCTACATTTGTCATGAAAGTAATTTAAATTTTGCATGTAAAATAAAAAAAATATATCCATGTTTGGAAGCCAAAACTCAAAAACAAATCCGACAACTTGTGAGATAACTTTATGTTTAAAAATTGTATTGAGAGTTTTAATCCTAATAGTACACCAAGAATCAACATTTATGGCAGCGATGTACTTGTTTAAATAGTAACATGGCAAGTAATATGGAATTCAGGATTCTGAAAACATCTAATCCTTCTTCTAATGGTAATGGACAAATTGGAAAAGGATTACTGGATAAATCTTTGAGAACTTGTAAGATATTTTCTCTTTCTTTTATTCACCGTAAGTAACGGGAGAAAACAGAATCACGTCAAGGTGTTCTGAATGAGGGAGACTGTGAAATGCGGCAGTAAGGGGTCATGAGGGGGATGGGTCACTGTTGAGAAGCTCCCCGACAACAGCCAGAAAGGGCCCTCGCCGACTGCCCACGACTCCAGCAGCTAAGCCCCTCCACCAACCCTCCACCCGTCCCGGCCACAGCTGCCTGGCTCCTCCTCCCAAGCCATGCAGTGAGAAGTGGTTTGGATTGATTGAATGTAGGGGAAACAAGTATATGGCGCAAAGCGCAATAGGTGACCGCGGAGGTAAACACGCCACAAAACATGAGTTTTAAACTGTCTTAGAATTCTATGTTCACACTGAAATTTGCTATCTAGTGATCATTGGGACAACTGGCTTGATGTAATTAGACATCATCATCCGAATGGCGAAACAACAAGCTGCGTTCGGCAACACATACAAGGAACCGCTACCAGCACCTCTCATCTTCATCACAACAACTGCACTCCCTGGGCTTACCGCTGCCCCTTGTCGCCTACTTCCCAATGAAACAACGCTGTTATCTTGCTATAGCCCAGATGACGCGTCCACGCAAGAGAGGCGCCATTTGGCGTTCTTCTTCCCCAAACGCCTCTCTCTGACCAACGACAATTTGACAACAAATGATTCTTCACAGTCAGAGCTCGCAATATGACAGCATCTGAGCATACATTGCCTTTCGCCACAACATTCAAGCTGTGGATCCAATTTGCGCGACCTACCACATTGTGACTAAGTTAAGAACTAACCACAATTGTGGATCCAATTTGCACGACCCACCACATTGTGGCTAACTGAAGAACTAACCACAATTGTGGATCCAATTTGCACGACCTACCACATTGTGGCTAACTTAAGCACTAACCACAATTGTGGCTCCAATTTGCACGATCTATCACATTGTGGCTAACTGAAGAACTAACCACAATTGTAGGTCCAATTTACACGTCCTACCACATTGTGCCTAACTGAAGAACTAATCACAACTGTGTATTCAAATTACACGACCTACCATAATGTGGCTATTTTAAGAACTAACCACTATTGTGGATCCAGTTTGCACGACTTATCACATTGTGGTTATGTTAAGAACTAACCACAATATTGGATCCAATTTGCACGACCTACCACATTGTGGCTAACTTAAGAACAAACCACAATTTTTGATCCAATTTGCATGACCTACCACATTGTGGCTAACTTAAGAACTAACCTCAATTGTGGATCCAATTCGCACGACCTACCATAGTGTGGCTAACCCCTCTTCCCTCTGCCCCCCTATACCCCTATATTGTTTTTTCCACTGTGCATATCTCGAAATTAAACTCATTTTTTCTTAACAGTTAAATACCTTCTGTTTTAAATCACCTCAGTCTATACCGGATGGCGGGCGCATACCTACCAGGAGTAGGGACTTGTCCCATACCTGGAGTATCAAGTATGTGCAAGTTTTTAAAGGCTCACGTAGAACATAGTTTTTTTAAGTTTGTCACTCAAGTATGTGGTTTCTCAACCATTTTCAAAAAAAGCGTTTTGTATGAATTGTGAACAGCAAAATTCAAGTGTTCTGTTCAAATCTCAGCAGTTCAGCTGCTACGAAGCAAAATTTACATTTTCAGCAAAAACAGTTTTTCTACTCAAGCACGTGATGCTTCTAGTAGTCCGGGACCGGCTCCCCCCTCTAGGATCCAAGCGGCAATTTTTATCGTTCAGGAAAAAAGTTTGTCAAATTCCGTTGAGACATCGGCAGTTCCCAGCCCTGTTAGATACCCGTATATATATACCGTGGGGGGACTAAGTTTCCGCGAATTGTTTTACCAAGTTATGTCTCAAGATCTAGACAAAATTTTTCCACATAAATGTATCTGCAAATGCTATAAATTGTCCACCATATTGTGTTAATTTCTATTGTCAAACAAATAAAAATTCATGGATTTATGACACTATGATATGACTTGTGAATATATATGACTTGTGACTTGTGAATCGAAAAACCCATGTTTTCTGTGCAATTCTCAAGAACAGAGGTGCTACAGCGCAAAAACGCTATATTGCAGTTTTCAAGCCGTTCTACCCAAAAAAGTAATGTTTCAAGTGGTCAAAATCCGGGTCTACCCCTCCAGATCTTCCTAAAATATTTTTACCTTTCAGGAAAAAAAAAGTTTGCCAAGATCCGTTGAGAATTCGCCCGGGGCCAGCATTTCCAGATATATATATATACGTATAAGGACAAAAGTTTAGTAACCTCTATAGACCGCGGAGCGGCCCTTCGGGCCGCTCCACGGTCAAAAATGTGTTTAGTCCCAGTTGCATTGGTTGATTACTTGTTTTGTCTGGCAAGCTTATCACCTTGAAAGAGAATGCTCTTCTCTTTTCTGCCCCTGCCATCCTCGTTTATACTGATGTCTAAGAAGTGCAACTCCCCATCCTTTACCTTGTCATACCCCAATGGCAACGATTGTGGATACATTTGCTCTGCTGCTTCTCGCAGATACGCTCCCTTGAAACACAGTATGTACCCTTGAAACAAGCACATCACTAATGTCCTCTTCAATGCCATGCATAGGGGCCGTGCACATGTATGAAGTGGATGAAATTATTATATAGTGGGTTATACTAACCCAAGAAGTATATGGCGCAGAGCGCAATAGGTGACCGCGGAGCTTCACAGCCCACAAATTCCCAGGCAATGCTCATGAAGATCGCTCAAAACATAACTTTTTGGGTAGAATGGCTTGAAAACTGCAATATAGCGTTTTTGTGCTGTAGCACCTCTGTTCTTGAGAATTGCACAGAAGACATTGGTTTTTTGATTCACAAATCATATATAACAATTCTAAATATGTGCTTACTTTTGCAAATTGTTGAGAAACCACAGACTTTTCCTTTTCAGTGACAAGTTTTCATGCTCACCAATAGCATCAATAAACAGTAGTAGCTGAACGGTTGAAAATTGCACAGAAGTCATTGGTTTTTTGATTCACAAGTTATATTTAACGATTCTAAATACATGCTCACTTTTGCAAATGGTTGAGAAACCACAGTCTTTTCCTCTTGAGTGACAAACTTTCACACTCACCAATAGCATCAATAAACAGAAGCAGCTGACGGTTGAAAATTGCACAGAAGACTTTCGTTTTTTGATTCACAAGTCATATATACCGATTCTAAATATGTGCTTACTTTTGCAAATGGTTGAAAAACCGCAGACTTTTCCTCTTGAGTGACAAACTTTCATGCTCACCAATAAAATCAATAAACAGTATCAGCTACTGGAAACTACTGAAAACTACTGGAACAGGAAACTACTGAAAACTACTGAAACTCACAAGTCATATATACCGATTCTAAATATATGCTTATTTTTGAAAATGATTAAGAAACCAGAGACTATTCCTTTTGAGAGACAATGTGCACCTTCACAATGTAAATTTTCCTTTATTTTCATGTGTTGCTACATGTGTAGTTGGAAGCGCTCCGCGGACACCTATAGCGCTTTGCGCCATATACTTGTTCAGTCAGATGCTTAGATTCATACGTATCTGTAGAACATGGCTCAACCTAGAAGAGAACATAGGGCTTCTATGCAGCACCATGAGAGAACGGAGTTACCATAACAGGGAGTTAAAAAATGTGGTTATAAAATTAATAAACAGATATCCACAACTTGTCCACATGGTGGAAGGGGCCAGCAAGAGCAGGATTTTAGGAGTTGTTTTTAATCAACAAATTTGATCTAGGCATACAGGTGGAATCGAGAGCACACAAAGTGAGTCCCAAGCGAGCGAGCGACGAGATCACTGCGCAGGAAATAGCAACCTCTACGCTTCAACTGGTTTGAAGGTAACAAAATTGACTCCAGAACTGTGACGCCTGCGCCATTGTCTGTTGTGCGTGTCCAAAAGTGCCTTACAGACAGAAGAAACTGGCCAAGGACCGCCAAGGAAAAGATAAGACCATGCTTTACCTCAACTATTTGATCACTAATACTTGTTTTCAAACTATATAAAGATTCAAAATCAATTTATTTATCTTGTTTTGCTCTTTTGCTAATAAATTGAGAATAATAATCTAATTACTATATCTGCATAATCTCAGGATCATTTTTTTCTGATAATCTGATTGGGCTACGTTATGCACACTCTTAAATGTGCTTCTAGTCACTAAATTATAAATAATTTTTGGTGTATTATGCTATTTCTTTTTAATTCAATGATTTTTGAAATGTATGATCTTGGAGAAACATATGCTTTATTTTACGTTACGGATTATAGAAAATATTAATGTACCTGCATTGTGCATAACAAGTTATGTTCAGTACATCTGCTAGGTTAATCAAGGCCCTCGCATGTTTTGTTTTGTCAAGATCAAGAAAAGGCTAAATTTATCTAAAAAATGGCAAAGGGTGAGGCAAAACCTACATATTACTTCTTATGGAGGCTAAAATAAATACTAATTATAACAGGCTTAATAATCTAAGTAGGACATGGTGTAAAATTATTTTATTATGATTAGAAACGCCAGTATCTCATCAGATTTCTAAATTTAATTTTTTTCGAGAGGCCATTTGCTTGACAATTTTAATTTTGCCTGTTATGTATTTTTTTGGTTTATTACCTTTTTAGACAAATTTAAAGACTGGCAAATATATTAAAGTCAAAAATTGAAATAATAGATGCAATCACGGTTTTATTCTTTGACATTGAAAGTTATTTATTATTTACATTAAAAGAACATTTTTATAAAGTTTTGTAAAAGGGGCCAGTAAAAACTATAGTACCAATATCGATTAAACATAAAGTTCCTTGAATTGCACCAACACCCCAATCATCATTACTCATCGCAAGCTTAGGGACCTTGGTATTTGCATTTTTCTTCTGCGTGTTTTGACAAGAAGCTAATTGAGATTTTAGATCTTCTAGTTGTTCCTTAAGAAAGTCAACCTTTCCTTGTGATAGAAATATTGGCTGGAAGAAGTTTTGGACCGAGTCATATTATGGAGATTTTGCTGTAACATTAAACAACGTGGATGAACGCAACATCGAAGACCACACAGTAGTTATTTCTGAATTAATATTGCAGAATAAAGGTGTCAAAAAGTTTCGAAAAATAGCACATTATTTGCATAAAAGCTGGCCTAATCGTAAATGCCCAACCAACACAGGACCAATGCTTGAATTCATATATATAATCAAGCAGGTTCAAAAATCACTATCTCAAACTAATGATGAAAATGCAAATCATGTATCAAATCCAATTGTAGTGCACTGCTCAGCTGGTACTGGAAGATCTAGTGCTTTTGCGGAATCTCACGGAACCTCATTATGAAATATAATAAGATAAAAGTGCTCAATATTGTAAGAAAAATACGCCTGGCTCGTCGATATGCAGTGCAAACACACGCCCAATAATGTTCTAATTATATAGCTCTCCTTGGTCATCTCAAGGCATCCAACCTTATCTGATCAAGTCTCAAAACCAAGATCCCAGACTTTACTCGAAAATTTAACGTCTATGTTGATCGGCTGTAAATTTTAACAATGTTGTCTATTCATGTTTTCTACCCATTTTACTGTCATTGCGTTTATTAAACTTATATTTCCCTGACTTCCTACAATAAATTTAATTTTAATTGTTATAAAATGAAAATCATGTGTTTCAAATTTTTAATCCAAAATAACTTATGATGGTCAAGGAACACCATAT
>JASANA010006304.1:0-13178 GCA_030248095.1 Ptycholaimellus sp. GST1_10
TATTTGCTACTATGCTACTATTATTATTTCTATTCATTTATTTTGGTATTTCAATATTTATTTTTGTTATAGTTTTTCATTAGCGTTTTTTTAATTTAACTAAATTTTATTGTTAGCGTTCATTGAATTAAAAAGAAGAATTTTCAGCCACCAGACGAAGAGCCCAGGGCAGAGTACGTGAAAGCCACGGGAGGCCGCAAAATGTCCTGCTTTCAAAAGTGGCTACGCCATTCTATTGCGTATGCTTGCTATCAATGCTGACAGAGAAGGAAATATTTGGGGCTCAAAAGGTGGATGCTGGTGCTTGCCGTTGTGATCATCTGGTTCATTATCATCTCCCGTTTCTCCGAGCTGGAGCCTTTTGACGTCATCTACCGCCACAACATGGTTCCCTCTTTCTGGGTAAGGATGAAGAAATTAATTAGCATTTGACTTGCCAGTGGGAGAACATGATTCTTGAGTCAAAAAATTGGACCAGCCACCACGTAAAGCCTGCGGTGTAAAGAATTTTAGAATGTATGATTCTGATTCAATCTGCTGCAGAGTCTGGCTTGAAGGAGTAAGGTGGCGGAGTACGGTGGGGTTGCGGCTCTTGCTATCGGAATTCAGTTTATTGATGCGGTTCAATTTGCGTTTCACCCATGATTCATTTGCATTTCCAGCCCGGTTTTTTGTAGTTCCAATATTACTTCACCAAGTTGGCCACCGATTGGGAATGCCCCCGGACTCAATCCCGCTACGATGCTCTCCATGCCTACAAAGTTGAAGCTAAAAACCATTGGCAGGGACTCAATGAATGATGTTTTATCCAGATGGCGATACTGGAAATGGTTGGCTACTTGGCATTCTACCTTGTATTCAAGAATATGAAGAAGCTGATTGCGTACTTTATTTGCGTGGTCATCATTGATGCTTTTTCGCACTTCTTTCTTCCCTACATCAGAAAATGGCTCAGCCATACTGGCTGTGCATGTTTGCTCTTTTTCATTCTGCCTTCTGATAAAATTGACAAATTATAATTTTCTAGGTTTTGTCTACTTTTTTGGCGGCTGTAAATGGAGGGGGAAGTGGAAAACTTGTTGCCAGCGCATCTGCTACAATGCCTTTCGATCTAGACGACCGCCTGCGGATAAGGTTTTGCTTCGCTTCTTTGAGCTCTGGCAACGCTAAAACTAATCGTTCGTGAATCAATCTTTTTATACAAAATTTAAAATTAAATTAAAAATAAATAAATGTATAGAAATAAATAGACAAAAAATAAATCTCAAATAATCAAAATGTACAAATTAAATAACCTCCATTATGAATACTTCACAGAGCTGGGAGTGGAAGCAGTGGGAGGAGGATGTGGAACTGATGGTGGTGGACGAGCCGCTGTTTTGGGAAGAGCGGATGGAGATGGTGGTCATCTGGGCCTTCCTGCTCTGCTGCAGTCCAGTGTGCGGCCTGATGCCCTTCCTCCTCTTCCTCTACTTGGCCATCAATCTTCGGTTTTTTTCTTATATCGGCTGATTTTGATTTAAAAAAATTTACAAAAATTTTTTTTTTTAAATTTTGAGCAAGTTAGATAATTATTAGTTTCAAAATTATTTGCCCAAATTCCCTCCCCCCTCCGAATCAGAAGCGAATATCTTGAGGACAACGGCCGTGTCTCTGACCTGTCTCTACCGGCGGCCGATGCCGAGTCCTCGCGATTGCATGGATCACTGGCAGAACATCTTCCACGTCACCTCCTCCTTGTCCATCTTCATCACCTCCTTCACTGTCTTCGGCAACGCCGACGTTCGCGCTCAATTTTCACTGGCCCATTGCTTCCGGCATCATCCAACTAGTCTTGCCAGGCTTTGCTCAAGAAATTGCACAAGTGGATGGGCCAGCAAGGATGGATGCACATTCCCTACAACATTTACTGGGGCCTCAGTCTTCTGCTCTTCATCATCGTTTGTCCTTTTCTTTCCAGCAATTTTTTTCAAATTTTTTTTATTCCAGCAAAATTTTCCAGCAGTAATATTACTCGAAAAAAAATTTCAGTCAAAAAAGTTAGAAAAAAATTTTCAACAATCTTTTGAAGGGATTGCTGGCCATTCGCTCACTCATAGCCGCCTGCATCCCGGCTGAGAGCCGGAAGCTGAGCCAGCAGCGGCTCGCACTGCTTCGTGAAGGACAGAGGTTGTCATTTTCTGATGACTTTTCTCTGAAACTCTAGCCTAAGCTGAAGGGCTCGCGAAGAGGCAGTGCTTCGGGTGACGCGCATAGGAGAACGGACCATAGCCCCGATTCTGCAAGTGTTCAAGGGACCGCCCTCCGCTTCTACGAGCAAGGTTGAAGGCCTTCTCATCTTGGATTTAGGTTTAGTCATGGAGTAGGAAAAATTTTGATTAATTACGATACATACATTATTTCTTTATAGTTTTCCCAATTTGTTCATAAAAAACCGATGTGCATATATGGCTCATTCAAGGTTTCCGATCACGAATCGTCAAGTCCGGACGCATAACTTTCTGCTTCTTCTCTCAGTCATTTCAAATATTTTAATCGCGCTTTTGTTGTGGGATATATGTCTCAGGTGATTTTTATTCAGGTGTGCTGCTAAGTCGTTTCTTTCTCAAAGGCTCAGTTGGCTTTTCTCGTTCAGATTCACTGCTATTCATTTGTTGTGCCTATAGGAATCGATAGAAAACGGAGTAAAATAAGATAAAAAAGAATGTATGGACAGAGTGGAAGAAATAAATGATAGAATGATTGCTGCGGAGCAAATGCTCGAAACGAGAGAGAAGTATTGCTTATAATTGAGGTTTGTTGGGTGCCATCTGTGAATGAAACATTCAAATCACTGTCAATTGTTTCTCTGGAATTCCTGGTTCGCAGTCTCTTGTAGCAGTAGCTGGAAGGGCGTTTGGAGTATAGGTTGGCCTTCGGATACTTCCTGTCCTAGGGAGAGAGTTCCTCTTATTTATTAGAGGAAACTGCTGCTAAGCAGTAGCTGGGCTCTGATTTGGGCCTGCTTTTAGTGAGTTGCAGGTTGGAAGGTTGGAGGTTTCGTTCATTTACCAGTTGGAAGGCAAAAAGCTAAGACTCGTTGCGCCCTCTGCTCCAAACCTTCTACGATGCACCCAGTCTTGCTCGCCACAAGCTCGCCATCCACGAGAAGCCCAAGTCCTACAAATGCAGCCGCTGCTCCAAGGTGTTCAGCCAGAGCGTAAACCGAGATACCCACAAGCGCGCAGTGCACGACAAGGCCTTCGTTGCTCTTCGCCTCCCGGCAGCATTTAGACCATCACAAGCTTACCATCCACGAAAAGCTAAAGCCCTATCAATGCAGCCATTGCAAGAAGCTCTTCGCCTACCGACAGGGCCTCTACCTGCACAGGTGGACAATCCATGACAAGGCCAAGCTCTAACACCTGATCTTCACCCACCGCTTCCACCTCACTCGATCCCTTTGCTTCACCTACCCTCATGTTCTTCCACTATAAACTTTCCTTTATTGGCTAGCAGTGCTACCGCAGCTGCCCAATTTTCAGCAAGCTTATTGTCTCGCCGATTTTCAGCGTTGTTGTCGAATATAATTGGAAAGGGTCCAAGTTTTTGAGAGCAGTGGTAGATATTGCTGATAATAGCTGCAATACGAGCAGGTCATTTGTTCTGTTTTTATTTAGAACAGTTAAAAGTGCATGATGATTCTCATTTATTTCTCAGTACATTTGAACAGCCCATTGTTATATCTATGGATGAGGCAGTGATGGTCCCGCAAATGTTTTTGGCCTCCCGTCTAATATAAAATAACGTTTAAAAAAATTTTTTGGCTACCGTCTAAAATAACGTAAATCGTCTAAAAATTACATTAATCATTTTTAGACGTTATTTTATCCGGTAAATAGACGTTAGTGTATAAACGTTATTTTAAACGTGGAACGTCTAAAAATAACGTCTAAAACACCCATCTATTCAAATAGCCGTTAATCGGTACCCATCTAACGTCTAAACATAACGTCTAAATATGTCATTTTGTTGGGAGGCAAGGCCTGGTTGGGCCTCCCAAGGCCTTGTCGAGGCCTGGTTGGGCCTCGCAAGGCATAGGCAAGGCCTGGTTGGGCCTCTCATGGCCATGTCGAGGCCTGGTTGGGCCTCTCAAGGCCTTGTTGAGGCTTGGTTGGGCCTCCCAAGGCCTTGTCGAGGCCTGGTTGGGCCTCGCAAGCAATGTGCGGCATTCAGAAAATTTTTTTTACGTTTGACGCGCCGCTAACGTAAAAAAAAATTCCCGTCTATAAAAGATATCCGACTAAAAATACCGCCTATTTCAGTTTTCGATTTAGGCACAATTTCCAGGCAAACAAAGGGCACAGGCAGGTCGGGAAGATTGTCAGCTTTCGATCGATACCCATTGTGCTAGTAGTTTGAGTGAAAATTACTGATAAACTGCCAGATTTGTAACTTAAATGCTCCGTTCGTAATGTTTCAATGTCCTCCCCCGTACCTATGTTATAACATAGGCAGCCTGTACCCAGATTCTTAATGTTTCAATGTCCTTCCCCCGTACATATGTTATAACATAAACAGCTTCTACCCAGATTTGTAATGTTTCAATGTCCTCCCCCGTACCTATGTTATAACATAGGCAGCCTGTACCCAGATTCTTAATGTTTCAAGGCCCCCCGTACCTATGTTATAACACCTATGTTATTCAATATATTAGAAAAAAATCAATTTTTAGGTCAAAATTCATTAATATGGGCAATGCTGTGCAATACGATGACTCATGTTACACTCTTTTTTAGTTGTTTTAGAACATTAGGAGTGCCTCAGATGCCTTTGCACCACTGCAAAACCTATAAACATCATCACCCGCCATATAATAAACCCCCCTCAGGCTATGGCTTCAAGGACAAGGCACTAAGGTCAGTTTCCCACAAACACTTTCTCATGCCTTTTGCTCATTGCCACTGGCTGGCTACCGGTCCAGGAGACATGGAGAAAGGAAGAGATGTGCCTTTCAGCACCAGAAAAGCTTCAAAACTCTGAAAAAAGCCATGCCCGAATAGGCGGGGGGAATTGACGGCGGAAAAATTTCACCGATTAATAAAAGAAATCGCGAAAAATTTTCTGAACGTCTTTAAATCGATTCAACGTCTATATACCGCTTATCATATATTAGACGTGCCGCACATTGCTCGCAAGGCATAGGCAAGGCCTGGTTGGGCCTCTCATGGCCATGTCGAGGCCTGGTTGGGCCTCTCAAGGCCTTGTTGAGGCTTGGTTGGGCCTCCCAAGGCCTTGTCGAGGCCTGGTTGGGCCTCGCAAGGCATAGGCAAGGCCTGGTTGGGCCTCTCATGGCCATGTCGAGGCCTGGTTGGGCCTCTCAAGGCCTTGTTGAGGCTTGGTTGGGCCTCCCAAGGCCTTGTCGAGGCCTGGTTGGGCCTCGCAAGGCATAGGCAAGGCCTGGTTGGGCCTCTCATGGCCATGTCGAGGCCTGGTTGGGCCTCTCAGACCTTGTTGAGGCTTGGTTGGGCCTCCCAAGGCCTTGTCGAGGCCTGGTTGGGCCTCGCAAGGCATAGGCAAGGCCTGGTTGGGCCTCTCATGGCCATGTCGAGGCCTGGTTGGGCCTCTCAAGGCTATTGTTGAGGCCTGGTGGGACCTCCCAAGGCCTTGTTGAGGCCTGGTTGGGCCTCCCAAGGCCTTGTTGAGGCCTGGTTGGGCCTCCCAAGGCTTGGTCGAGGGCTGGGTGGTCCTCTCAAGGCCTTGGTGAGGCCTGGTGGGGCCTCCCAATGCCTTGTTTAGGCCTGGTGGGGTCTCCCAAGGCCTAGTCGTGGCCTGGTTGGGCCTTTCAATGCCTTTGCGAGGTCTGGTGGGACAAGTCAAGGCCTTGGCGAGGTCTTTCCAGGCCTTCCAAGGCCTTGTCGAGGCCTGGTTGGGCCACACAAGGCCTGGGTGGGCCTCTCATGGCCATGTCGAGGCCTGTTGGGGCCCCCCAATGCCTATGCGAGGCCTGGTTGGGCCTCTCAAGGCCTTGTCGAGGCCTAGTGTGGCCTTCCAATGCCTTGTTTTGGCCTGGTGGGGTCTCCAAAAATTATTAAAAAATACACGGTAGAAATAGTCGTTAGAGACACCTCTCCCGCTTAAAATAAAATAACGCTTAAAGTCAGAAATGGCCTCCCGCATACGTCAATCTACCGTTTACCGTCTAATATATAAATAAGCGGGAACATCCTTGGGATGAGGTGTATTGTCGGATTTATGCTTGGATTAAGGTGTATTTGCGGTTCACAAACTTTGACCACACAGCGACAAGACAAGCGTCCCTAATAAACATTCCAACTGAAACTAATAATGCAGTGCATTCCAAAATGCATTCGTCGAACTGGAAAAGGGGCAATTCAAGGAGACGAGATTAAAGTGAAGGGCTAAGAGATCTCTGCTTCCGTAAATGCCCCCGCCAACGTCAAGCAAGACGGGCAATGAGTCTGGCTGGACTCTCTGCCAGCCTCTCTGCACGCCTCCGAATCAATGCACGTGGTCAAGCAAATTTGACATATATGGACGTTGATAAATATTGCTTTCTTCCACTTTTACAGGCTCTCTTCTGCCCAAGCATTGCTAAGCTAAGCACAAATTGAGCACAATGACGTGTTCAGTGCATCGCTGCACCTGCGGGCATACTGGCGGTAGAGACGTTGCAAGAAGCTGTCCACATGCCTGGACTCTGTGTGCAGGGCCAAGGAAACTATTTCATGCAGCTTGGAGCCTGGAGGTTTCAATTTGTAACAAGGTTTGAAAAAAGCGGCCAGGGTATCAATGTCGTAAAGTAATTTTTTGAGTAACCTAGCCTATTGCGACGATTTTGGACAATCTTGAAAAGATTGCGAGAGTCTCAACCCTTGTCCGCAGCAGGTCAGTTTATCTTCAAGCTGGGTAGGGGGCGAGCTGGGTCGTGTTGTTTCTCAATCTCTACGTCAACAGCAGAATCTGGATTGACTATTGTAGAACTGACAGGTCTGAAATCGTTTTGAGCAGTTCCTTCTCATGTCCCTTGTTGCTCGCATTTTTGCGCGGCCGCAGGCCGCCTGCCGCGGAGGGCAGGGCAGTCAGAGCTCCGGAGGCCGGAGGGCATGGGTGCGGAGGCCCCGGAGCATGGGTATGGTTAAAAAAATGTAGAACTAAATTTGTAAATGTACGCCTCATTTTTCAACTTAGTAGTTCAACCACATGCTAAAAACGTAATGTACATTTCAAATTCCGATCCTACCTTTTATTGACAATGCTAGCAGTCATATTGCTAAAGAAATGTAGGCAAATGATGGTCGAGTTACATTTTAGCCCCGGATTCAAGGAAGGTAGGGCCAATTTAGGAAATGTACGCAGTGTTTCTAGACTAATTCGGGTGTGCTTTTTACGAATCTGTAGCATACATTTTTTATTTCGATCCTACATTTCCTGTTTTTGCCTTGTTTAGGCACCAGATTGCTCATATGCCTTTAAAAAGGCTTCTACACCCATTGACTCCCTGATTCGGGAAATGTAGGGCCGATTTAGGAAATGTACGCAGTGTTTCTAGACTAATTCGGGTGTGCTTTTTACGAATCTGTAGCATACATTTTTTATTTAGATCCTACATTTCCTGTTTTTGCCTTGTTTAGGCACCAGATTGCTCATATGCCTTTAAAAAGGCTTCTACACCCATTGACTCCCTGATTCGGGAAATGTAGGGCCGATTTAGGAAATGTACGCAGTGTTTCTAGACTAATTCGGGTGTGCTTTTTACGAATCTGTAGCATACATTTTTTATTTAGATCCTACATTTCCTGTTTTTGCCTTGTTTAGGCACCAGATTGCTCATATGCCTTTAAAAAGGCTTCTACACCCATTGACTCCCTGATTCGGGAAATGTAGGGCCGATTTAGGAAATGTACGCAGTGTTTCTAGACTAATTCGGGTGTGCTTTTTACGAATCTGTAGCATACATTTTTTATTTCGATCCTACATTTCCTGTTTTTGCCTTGTTTAGGCACCAGATTGCTCATATGCCTTTAATAAGGCTTCTACACCCATTGACTCCCTGATTCCGGAAATGTAGGGCCGATTTAGGAAATGTACGCAGTGTTTCTAGATTAATTCTGGCGTGCCTTTTTACTAATCTGTAGCTTACATTTTTTATTTCGATCCTACATTTCTTGTTTCTGCATGGTTTGGTCACCAGACCGCTCATAGGCCTTATAAAAGGCTTCTACACCCTTTGACTCCCTGATTCAAGGAATGTAGGGCCGATTTATTGATGGTCTTGGCCTTCACCCGAGGCTGTGGCGCGGGGCTCTGGCGCGCACATTAAGATGCCCTGTTGTACCTTGTAATGCCCAATAACATATGCTCAAAAGGTGTAGAAGTCTTTTTAAGGCCTACTTTACTAGAATATTCGATGAAACACATTTGTAGAGTATGGCTGACTAGGATTCAAATATTTAAGTTGGCGCACAAACTACCTCGCTATACTTCTGCCTGCGGCCAGTCCTAAATGCATAACATCCTTATATTACGATGCTTTTAAAAGCATTTTAGAAGCCTTTTTAAAAGCCTTGCCTGGTGGCCAAACCAGGCAGAAACAGGAAATGTAGGATCGAAATAAAAAATGTACGCTACAGATTCGTAAAAAGCACACCCGAATTAGTCTAGAAACACTGCGTACATTTCCTAAATCGGCCCTACATTCCTTGAATCAGGGAGTCAAAGGGTGTAGAAGCATTTATAAGGGCCTATGAGCGGTCTGGTGGCCATAGCATGCAGAAACATATTATGTAGGATCGAAATAAAAAATGTACGCTACAGATTCGTAAAAAGCACACCCGAATTAGTCTAGAAACACTGCATACATTTCCTAAATCGGCCCTACATTTATTGAATCATGGGGTCAAAGGGTGTAGAAGCCTTATTAAAGGCCTATGAGCGGTCTGGTGGCCAAACAAGTCGAAAACAGGAAATGTAGGATCGAAATAGGGAATGTACGCTACAGATTCATAAAAAGCACACCCGAATTAGTCTAGAAACACTGCGTACATTTCCAAAATCGCCCCTACATTTATTGAATCATGGGGTCAAAGGGTGTAGAAGCCTTATTAAAGGCCTATGAGCGGTCTGGTGGCCAAACAAGTCGAAAACAGGAAATGTAGGATCGATATAGGAAATGTACGCTACAGATTCATAAAAAGCTCACCTGAATTAGTCTAGAAACAGTGCGTACATTTCCAAAATCGCCTCTACATTTATTGAATCATGGGGTCAAAGGGTGTAGAAGCCTTATTAAAGGCCTATGAGCGGTCTGGTGGCCAAACAAGTCGAAAACAGGAAATGTAGGATCGAAATAGGAAATGTACGCTACAGATTCATAAAAAGCACACCCGAATTGGTCTAGAAACAGTGCGTACATTTCCAAAATCACCCCTACATTTATTTTTTAGGGGGTTAAACGTAACTGAACCATCATTTGCCTACATTTTATTAGTAATATGACTTTTAAAATTGTTAATAAAAGGTAGGATCGAAATTTGAAATGTACATTACGTATTAAGCATGTGGTTGAGCTGATAAGTTGTAAAACGAGTCGTACATTTACAAAATCAGTTCTACATTTTTTTAACCATACCCCCGGAGCATAGCCTAGCATGCGAAGCATGCTAGGCGAAGCGTAGGGGCCGTAGCACCCGTGCCCGGAGGCCGGAGGAGCTCTGGCGCCCTGCCCGAGGCGGCGGGCGGCCAAGGCCAGCTTAAGCTGTTACCCCATTTTTGCGTCCGTCTGTCCACATATATATATATATATGGTACCATCGGCAGGCCAAATGTGGGTCTCTTTTCTCCAAATTTTGTAATTTCCTCGAGCAAAAAGCCAAGGAAATACATCTACTACTAGTGGAATCTGCTGCTTGGACAGTTGCATTTTGTTTTTGGCGCGCAGTTCAGTGTCTCTTTCCATGCGCGCCCAAAAACAAAATGCAGATGACGCAGCAGATTCCACTAGTAGTAGATGTATTTCCTTGGCTTTTTGCTCGAGGAAATTACAAAATTTGGAGAAAAGAGACCCACATTTGGCCTGCCGATGGTACCATATATTTCTTCCACTTTTAATATAGTATAAAATGTATAAATTCTAATTTTATATTGTTGGTTAAATATTTAATTTATATTTTATTCGATATATAAAGAATAATAAATAAAAAAAACTTGTTCAAAAAATATAACAAAAAAATATTTAAAAATGAAAAATACAATTCAAACTTATCGGCAACTTATTTTTTTGAGAAATTTTCTTGACTTATACTTAGGCCAATCGATTTTTGCGGGAAAAATAGTTTTATTTTTGGCCTGGCGATGATACCAGTTGTTTTCCCAACTTTAATGCACAAAAATAAAAATGAATGCCTGCCAAGGATTCGAACCTTCCAATTTCGTCCATCAGCCCAATTGCTTACACCACTACGCCACTGGCGCATATGGCTACTTAGATTAACTGAAGAGCTAAATACATGAGGCCCAGTGACCCGGGGAAGGGTGGTGGAGGGAAGAACTGAATACCTACTATCGTCCATTGAATAGATGCGGAGAAGAAGGAGGAGGAGGAGGAGGAGGAGGAGGAGTTCGGACAAATGGTTTTTTGCATTTTTCATAGTAAAACAAATAGTTTTTTGCAAAAGTCAAAAGATAAACTATAGTCAATTCGATGTTGCTCTTTCCATTGCAAAAAGAATTAAAGCAATTGAAGCTTTATGTGACGAGCAACAGCCTTATCAAAATTGAGATCTAGCAATAACCCTGAAAACATACACCTAGGTCGAAAAGAGGGGCTGGGCGCTGACACTCCGCTAAAGCTCCGTTCGCGCCAGCCCAATGTGTCTTTCCGGGGCCCGTACTCCGCGGTTTTTCAATGAAATTGGCTGATTTTTTGCATGAAAGTCCGCTTGGGTGGTATCTCCAGGCCATTTTTTGGGATTGACGTAATTTTTTGATTTTCGGCCAAAACTCAATTTTTTGATGTTTCAAAATACAAAAATTCATAAATCACTGGTTTTTCAATGAAAATGGCTGAAATTTGGCGGGTACTTTTTATAAGCAATATCTTGAAGCTGGCAAGAGGAAATTTTGAAATATTTATTATTTATCGATTTATAGTCAAAAACCCAAAATCTTGATGTTTCAAAAATTTGAACATAAATAAGTCCATGGTTTTTCAATGAAAATAGCTGATTTTTGACCGCGGAGCGGCCCGAAGGGCCGCTCCGTGGTCTATAGAGGTTACTCAACTTTTGTCCTCATATATATATATATATATATATGTGTGTATATATATATATCTGCAAGTGCTGGGCACGGGCGAATTCTCAACGGATCTGGACATACTTTTTTTTCCTGAAAGCTATAATGTGCCGCTTGGATCCTGGGGGGGTGGAGCTGGTGCCGGACCATTAGAAACATTACTTTCCTGAGTAGGAAAAAGTTTTTCCCGAAAATTACCAATTTCCTCTGTAGCATCTGAACGGCTGATAATTGAACAGAACACTTGAGTTTTTTTGTTCACAAGTTGTATATAACGATTCCAAATCTGTGCTTACTTTTGAAAATGGTTAAGAAACCACATACTTGCCCTCTTGAGTGACGAACTTTCACACATGACAATAGCATCAATAATTAGTAGCAGCTGAACGGCTGATAATTGAACAGAACACTTGAGTTTTTTTGTTCACAAGTCGTATATAGCGATTCCAAATCTGTGCTTACTTTTGAAAATGGTTGTGAAACCACAGACTTGCCCTCTTGAGTGACAAACTTTCATGCATGACAATAGCATCAATAATTAGTAGCAGCTGAACGGCTGATAATTAAACAGAAGACTTTGGTTTTCTGATTAACAAGTCGTATATAACAATTCCAAATCTGTGCTTACTTTTGAAAAAAGGTTGAGAAACCACAGACTTTTCCTTTTGAGATGAAATGTTCACCCTCACAGCAGAAATTTTCCTTAATTAATGGATTTTGCTACATGTGAAGGTGTAAGTGCTCCGCGGTCACCTATTGCTCTTTGCGCCATATACTTGTTTGTAGGTACATCCGTGAAAGTAATATCTTGAAGCAGGCAAAAGGAATTTTTGAAATAATTAGTATTTCTCGATTTATAGTCAAAAACCCAAAATCTTGATGTTTCAAAAATTTGAACATGTATAATTTATGGTTTTTCATTGAGATCGGTTGAATTTTGCCATGAATTTTCATCTAGGGGGTGTCTTGAGGTGAGGCCGCGCATCTTGGCAACAGCCAAGAACACCTTGTTGTCAATTTCATCAATAGTTTGCTGCAATCGATGGGTGGCGTGAGAAGTGGATGCTGAAGCAGGATAGCATGGCGTGAGGCGTCTTGAAAGGAGGCAGCTTGAAAACTGCAGTGAGAGCAGTGCCAGTTGACTTTTGCAGCCTCGCCGAGGTTATTAGTGCGTTTCTATTTTAAAAACCGCTACCAGGTGATTGGATGCACTTCATGGGCAAATTAAGCCTTTTTGTTCCATGATAAAACCATTCAATTACCAACCATATGCTATGTTGTGATTCATGCAAGCCCTCTGTCCCCTCACTCAAAGTCTTCCAGTAAAGTATCTGTGAAGTTGTGCACAAGTGCGAGTGGTAGTGAATCGGGATGCTGTCAGGTGTCTGCAACAGAGAGAGTGGGAGTTTCGGCTGGGTGTGGGGTGCTTGGCGGGGCCTTACGCACAGTACACGCTGTATCAAGGGGCTGACTCCCACACTACTGCTACTATCCCGCGCTTCCTTGCATACACTGTGCATTTTGAAGCAGAGCAATGAGTCATGAATACTGCCACCATTAAACCTGATTGCATTCCGCAATTCATGTTTGTTGTTGCCTTTTACATCCTTCTAAGGCGCAATAAACGAACTTATCCATGCAGTAGAAAGAGCTTGTTGAAAGAGCTTTAAAGGAGCTCTCGAAACCGTTCTTTGTTCCTTTTCTCTGCAACAGCGCTTGAAGCTCTATGACATCGTCATCACAGTGGTCTGGCTGGAAAGAAAGAGATGAGTGTTCGATATTGACGGTTTATATTTGCATTAGCCAAATGTATGGCTGTATTTTTGGGAAAGTAGCAACAACCACAGTGCCTGCAACTTGCACCCAAAAATAAGGAGAAAGGG
>JASANA010006307.1:0-66767 GCA_030248095.1 Ptycholaimellus sp. GST1_10
ATCCACACTGATTCCTGTCCTCCTCTTTCCACCAGCCCCTCCCTCGCCTTGAACAGTCTCTTCCAAAGGTATCGGTGTAGATGGTCTTGGACTGGTCAGTCCACCGGATAGCCGAGCCTTCTCAAGTCAGTCTCCAAGGCCTTGATCCGTTCTATCAATCCGCAGTGTTGTGCCAGCGGGTCTGTAGGGCTCCTGAGTGCCTCTTGAAGTCGTGAGCAAGTGAGAGGGAAGTCGGAGGACTCCCTCACGCCGTGGCTCGTTGGATGTTGTCCTCTCGGCTGTTCTCCCTGGCACTTGCTTCCTAGCTCCCCTTTCCCATTCGTCAAAATGACTGTCTTTGGGCAAGCTCCTTGTCTGGCTTGGAATGGTGATTTCGCATTTCCTACCATGAAGCTTCCCAAAGGACTGGGGAAGATGGCAAGACCTGGGTGGAGTTGGCTACTCCAAGGCGAGGCGTTGGCAAGGACAAACGCGTTCACGTCTTGTCCGAAGAGTATGTCCACCTCCATAGGAGCTCTGTCCACCTCCATCAGAGTATGTCCACCTCCATCTCTGGATACTTGTTGTGGATCCGGTCCCACTCTTCCCCTGTGAAAGGGGGCCTTGAGAGTGAGTGGTGGGCAGACCTCCCCCTTCACGAACCCCCGGCTTCCAGGCTGAACTCAAATCTGCTGGGCGCATGTATGTTCAGCTCCACCTTCTTCGTCCACATCTGGCATCGCTCTTTGTGTCCAAAGACGCCTGTGTTGATCTCCTGTTCGTCCAGTGTTTTTAGTCCTAACAGCTCCACAATGCGGTTGGACACTGCCATCATCTGTGAACTGGAGTCCAGGATGCACGCTACGTCCACCAATGCTCCACAATCTTTGGAGTGGAGCTGTTATCCCACGAAGGTGAGCATGCTGGGTCCTGGGTTAGGGTGTCCTCTTCCTGATGCCATCATGCTGGCCGTCTTCCTTTCTTTGCTCTTTTTTCTGGTCGATCCTTATTTGCATGCGCTCCCCTCCCTGGATCGGGAAGTGGGGTGGAAGTGGGGTTGCTGGCAGTTGTTGAACTGAGGAGCAGGTTGTCTTCTCTTCTCCCCTGCTGTTCTGTCTGGATCGATTGTTTGATCGTCCTGGACTTCTGCTATTGTTCCTTGACCTTGTCGTCCCTTGTTTGCGATTGGGAGACAAGGTTCCTGAGAGGTGTTGCAAGATGCAGGTGAATGACTCTGGCGTCTTGCTCTGTTCCCCGTCTCGCGATCGCCACTGCGGGTGCAAGTCGGCGCATAGCGAGGGGGGCTGCATGACTGTCTATGTTGTGGGCTTGTGCTTGTCCTTTGGGTACTGTCTTATTGCCAGCAGCAAGAAAGTGAGTTTTGTCTGTGCTGACGTAGCAGATGGCAGAATGATGGTGTGGTTGGCAGCAGAACTGACAGTTGTTCTGTGATCTGCAGCTGCTCGCGTCGTGTCCTTCCACTAGGCATTTGTAGCAGACGGGCGCTGTGGCACTGTTCAGACGGGCCCATCCTCACTGCACTGGGACAACAATTGGCGGAGCAGTACACTGAAAACGCGCTACGTGAGAGCGGTGTTCTGATGTATGTTTGGTGTTGTTACAGATCAGGCCATGGGAGCTGCGCAGTGCAACTGCCTATGATTGAAGGGCGCTGTGGCACTGTTCAGATGGGCCCATCCTCACTGCACTGGGACAAGCATGGGTGGAGCAGTACACTGAAATCGCGCTACGTGAGAGCGGTGTTCTGATGCATGTTTGATGTTGCTACAGACCAGGCCATGGGAGCTGTGCAGTGCAACTGCCCATGATTGAAGGGCGCTGTGGCACTGTTCAGATGGGCCCATCCTCACTGCACTGGGACAAGCATGGGTGGAGCAGTACACTGAAATCGCGCTATGTGAGAGCGGTGTTCTGATGCATGTTTGGTGTTGCTACAGATCAGGCCATGGGAGCTGCGCAGTGCAACTGCCCATGATTGAAGGGCGCTGTGGCACTGTTCAGATGGGCCCATCCTCATTGCACTGGGATAAACATGGGTGGAGGAAAAGAGGAGAGGGAAGAAGGAAGCGCGCGCAAAGCCAGCAGGCGACACCCCCAGTACACTGAAATCGCGCTATGTGAGAGCGGTGTTCTGATGCATGTTTGGTGTTGCTACATATCAGGCCATGGGAGCTGCGCAGTGCAACTGCCCATGATTGAAGGGCGCTGTGGCACTGTTCAGATGGGCCCATCCTCACTGCACTGGGACAAGCATGGGTGGAGCAGTACACTGAAATCGCGCTACATGAGAGCAGTGTTCTGATGCATGTTTGGTGTTGCTACAGATCAGGCCATGGGAGCTGCGCAGTGCAACTGCCCATGATTGAAGGGCGCTGTGGCACTGTTCAGATGGGCCCATCCTCACTGCACTGGGACAAGCATGGGTGGAGCAGTACACTGAAATCGCGCTACGTGAGAGCAGTGTTCTGATGCATGTTTGGTGTTGCTACAGATCAAAAAAAAAAAAAACAGGCCATGGGAGCTGCGCAGTGCAACTGCCCATGATAGAAGGGCGATGTGGCACTGTTTACATGGGCCCATTATCACTGCACTGGGACAAGAATGGGTGGAGCAGTACACTGAAATCGCGCTACGTGAAGAGCGAGGGTGCTCTGATGCATGTTTGGTGTTGCTACAGATCAGGCCATGGGAGCTGCGCAGTGCAACTGCCCATGATTGAAGGGCGATGTGGCACTGTTCAGATGGGCCCATCCTCACTGCACTGGGACAAGCATGGGTGGAGCAGTACACTGAAATCGCGCTACATGAGAGCGGTGTTCTGATGCATGTTTGGTGTTGCTACAGATCAGGCCATGGGAGCTGCGCAGTGCAACTGCCCATGATTGAAGGGCGCTGTGGCACTGTTCAGATGGGCCCATCCTCACTGCACTGGGACAAACATGGGTGGAGCAGTACACTGAAATCGCGCTACGTGAGAGCGGTGTTCTGATGCATGTTTGGTGTTGCTACAGATCAGGCCATGGGAGCTGCGCAGTGCAACTGCCCATGATTGAAGGGCGCTGTGGCACTGTTCAGATGGGCCCATCCTCATTGCACTGGGACAAGCATGGGTGGAGCAGTACACTGAAATCGCGCTACGTGAGAGCGGTGTTCTGATGCATGTTTGGTGTTGCTACAGATCAGGCCATGGGAGCTGCGCAGTGCAACTGCCCATGATTGAAGGGCGCTGTGGCACTGTTCAGATGGGCCCATCCTCACTGCACTGGGACAAGCATGGGTGGAGCAGTACACTGAAATCGCACTACGTGAGAGCGGTGTTCTGATGCATGTTTGGTGTTGCTACAGATCAGGCCATGGGAGCTGCGCAGTGCAACTGCCCATGATTGAAGGGCGCTGTGGCACTGTTCAGATGGGCCCATCCTCACTGCACTGGGACAAGCATGGGTGGAGCAGTACACTGAAATCGCGCTACGTGAGAGCGGTGTTCTGATGCATGTTTGGTGTTGCTACAGATCAGGCCATGGGAGCTGCGCAGTGCAACTGCCCATGATTGAAGGGCGCTGTGGCACTGTTCAGATGGGCCCATCCTCACTGCACTGGGACAAGAATGGGTGGAGCAGTACACTGAAATCGCGCTACATGAGAGTGGTGTTCTGATGCATGTTTGGTGTTGCTACAGATCAGGCCATGGGAGCTGCGCAGTGCAACTGCCCATGATTGAAGGGCGCTGTGGCACTGTTCAGATGGGCCCATCCTCACTGCACTGGGACAAGCATGGGTGGAGCAGTACACTGAAATCGCGCTACGTGAGAGCGGTGTTCTGATGCATGTTTGGTGTTGCTACAGATCAGGCCATGGGAGCTGCGCAGTGCAACTGCCCATGATTGAAGGGCGCTGTGGCGCTGTTCAGATGGGCCCATCCTCACTGCACTGGGACAAGCATGGGTGGAGCAGTACACTGAAATCGCGCTACGTGAGAGCGGTGTTCTGATGCATGTTTGGTGTTGCTACAGATCAGGCCATGGGAGCTGCACAGTGCAACTGCCCATGATTGAAGGGCGCTGTGGCACTGTTCAGATGGGCCCATCCTCATTGCACTGGGATAAGCATGGGTGGAGCAGTACACTGAAATCGCGCTACGTGAGAGCAGTGTTCTGATGCATGTTTGGTGTTGCTACAGATCAGGCCATGGGAGCTGCGCAGTGCAACTGCCCATGATTGAAGGGCGCTGTGGCACTGTTCAGATGGGCCCATCCTCACTGCACTGGGACAAGCATGGGTGGAGCAGTACACTGAAATCGCGCTACGTGAGAGCGGTGTTCTGATGCATGTTTGGTGTTGCTACAGATCAGGCCATGGGAGCTGCGCAGTGCAACTGCCCATGATTGAAGGGCGCTGTGGCACTGTTCAGATGGGCCCATCCTCACTGCACTGGGACAAGCATGGGTGGAACAGTACACTGAAATCGCGCTATGTGAGAGCGGTGTTCTGATGCATGTTTGGTGTTGCTACAGATCAGGCCATGGGAGCTGCGCAGTGCAACTGCCCATGATTGAAGGGCGCTGTGGCACTGTTCAGATGGGCCCATCCTCACTGCACTGGGACAAGCATGGGTGGAGCAGTACACTGAAATCGCGCTACGTGAGAGTGGTGTTCTGATGCATGTTTGGTGTTGCTACAGATCAGGCCATGGTAACTGCACAGTGCAACTGCCCATGATTGAAGGTCGCTGTGGCACTGTTCAGATGGGCCCATCCTCACTGCACTGGGATAAGCATGGGTGGAGCAGTACACTGAAATCGCGCTACATGAGAGTGGTGTTCTGATGCATGTTTGGTGTTGCTACAGATCAGGCCATGGGAGCTGCGCAGTGCAACTGCCCATGATTGAAGGGCGCTGTGGCACTGTTCAGATGGGCCCATCCTCACTGCACTGGGACAAGCATGGGTGGAGCAGTACACTGAAATCGCTCTTCGTGAGAGCAGTGTTCTGATGCATGTTTGGTGTTGCTACAGATCAGGCCATGGGAGCTGCGCAGTGCAGCTGCCCATGATTGAAGGGCGCTGTGGCACTGTTCAGATGGGCCCATCCATGGGCCCATCCTCACTGCACTGGGACAATCTTGGGTGGAGCAGTACACTGAAATCTTGCTACGTGAGAGCGGTGTTCTGATGCATGTTTGGTGTTGCTACAGATCAGGCCATGGGAGCTGCGCAGTGCAACTGCCCATGATTGAAGGGCGCTGTGGCACTGTTCAGATGGGCCCATCCTCACTGCACTGGGACAAGCATGGGTGGAGCAGTACACTGAAATCGCGCTACGTGAGAGCGGTGTTCTGATGCATGTTTGGTGTTGCTACAGATCAGGCCATGGGAGCTGCGCAGTGCAACTGCCCATGATTGAAGGGCGCTGTGGCACTGTTCAGATGGGCCCATCCTCACTGCACTGGGACAAGCATGGGTGGAGCAGTACACTGAAATCGCGCTACGTGAGAGCGGTGTTCTGATGCATGTTTGGTGTTGCTACAGATCAGGCCATGGGAGCTGCGCAGTGCAACTGCCCATGATTGAAGGGCGCTGTGGCACTGTTCAGATGGGCCCATCCTCACTGCACTGGGACAAGCATGGGTGGAGCAGTACACTGAAATCGCGCTACGTGAGAACGGTGTTCTGATGCATGTTTGGTGTAGCTACAGATCAGGCCATGGGAGTTGCGCAGTGCAACTGCCCATGATTGATGGGCGCTGTGGCACTGTTCAGATGGACCCATCCTCACTGCACTGGGACAAACATGTGTGGAGCAGTACACTGAAATCGCGCTACGTGAGAGTGGTGTTCTGATGCATGTTTGGTGTTGCTACAGATCAGGCCATGGGAGCTGCGCAGTGCAACTGCCCATGATTGAAAGTCGCTGTGGCACTGTTCAGATGGGCCCATCCTCACTGCACTGGGACAAACATTTGTGGAGCAGTACACTCAAATCGCGCTACGTGAGAGTGGTGTTCTGATGCATGTTTGGTGTTGCTATAGATCAGGCCATTGGAGCTGCGCAGTGCAACTGCCCATGATTGAAGGGCGCTGTGGCACTGTTCAGATGGGCCCATCCTCACTGCACTGGGACAAGAATGGGTGGAGCAGTACACTGAAATCGCGCTACGTGAGAGCAGTGTTCTGATGCATGTTTGGTGTTGCTACAGATCAGGACATGGGAGCTGCGCAGTGCAACTGCCCATGATTGAAGGGCGCTGTGGCACTGTTCAGATGGGCCCATCCTCACTGCACTGGGACAAGCATGGGTGGAGCAGTACACTGAAATCGCGCTATGTGAGAGCGGTGTTCTGATGCATGTTTGGTGTTGCTACAGATCAGGCCATGGGAGCTGCGCAGTGCAACTGCCCATGATTGAAGGGCGCTGTGGCACTGTTCAGATGGGCCCATCCTCACTGCACTGGGACAAACATGGGTGGAGCAGTACACTGAAATCGCGCTACGTGAGAGCGGTGTTCTGATGCATGTTTGGTGTTGCTACAGATCAGGCCATGGGAGCTGCGCAGTGCAACTGCCCATGATTGAAGGGCGCTGTGGCACTGTTCAGATGGGCCCATCCTCACTGCACTGGGACAAGCATGGGTGGAGCAGTACACTGAAATCGCGCTACGTGAGAGCGGTGTTCTGATGCATGTTTGGTGTTGCTACAGATCAGGCCATGGGAGCTGCACAGTGCAACTGCCCATGATTGAAGGGCGCTGTGGCACTGTTCAGATGGGCCCATCCTCACTGCACTGGGACAAGCATGGGTGGAGCAGTACACTGAAATCGCGCTATGTGAGAGCGGTGTTCTGATGCATGTTTGGTGTTGCTACAGATCAGGCCATGGGAGCTGCGCAGTGCAACTGCCCATGATTGAAGGGCGCTGTGGCACTGTTCAGATGGGCCCATCCTCACTGCACTGGGACAAGCATGGGTGGAGCAGTACACTGAAATCGCTCTACGTGAGAGCGGTGTTCTGATGCATGTTTGGTGTTGCTACAGATCAGGCCATGGGAGCTGCGCAGTGCAACTGCCCATGATTGAAGGGCGCTGTGGCACTGTTCAGATGGGCCCATCCTCACTGCACTGGGACAAGCATGGGTGGAGCAGTACACTGAAATCGCGCTACGTGAGAGCGGTGTTCTGATGCATGTTTGGTGTTGCTACAGATCAGGCCATGGGAGCTGCGCAGTGCAACTGCCCATGATTGAAGGGCGCTGTGGCACTGTTCAGATGGGCCCATCCTCACTGCACTGGGACAAGCATGGGTGGATCAGTACACTGAAATCGCGCTACGTGAGAGCGGTGTTCTGATGCATGTTTGGTGTTGCTACAGATCAGGCCATGGGAGCTGCGCAGTGCAACTGCCCATGATTGAAGGGCGCTGTGGCACTGTTCAGATGGGCCCATCCTCACTGCACTGGGACAAGCATGGGTGGAGCAGTACACTGAAATCGCGCTACGTGAGAGCGGTGTTCTGATGCATGTTTGGTGTTGCTACAGATCAGGCCATGGGAGCTGCGCAGTGCAACTGCCCATGATTGAAGGGCGCTGTGGCACTGTTCAGATGGGCCCATCCTCACTGCACTGGGACAAGCATGGGTGGAGCAGTACACTGAAATCGCGCTACGTGAGAGCGGTGTTCTGATGCATGTTTGGTGTTGCTACAGATCAGGCCATAGGAGCTGCGCAGTGCAACTGCCCATGATTGAAGGGCGCTGTGGCACTGTTAAGATGGGCCCATCCTCACTGCACTGGGACAAGCATGGGTGGAGCAGTACACTGAAATCGCGCTATGTGAGAGCGGTGTTCTGATGCATGTTTGGTGTTGCTACAGATCAGGCCATGGGAGCTGCGCAGTGCAACTGCCCATGATTGAAGGGCGCTGTGGCACTGTTCAGATGGGCCCATCCTCACTGCACTGGGACAAGCATGGGTGGAGCAGTACACTGATATCGCGCTACGTGAGAGCGGTGTTCTGATGCATGTTTGGTGTTGCTACAGATCAGGCCATGGGAGCTGCGCAGTGCAACTGCCCATGATTGAAGGGCGCTGTGGCACTGTTCAGATGGGCCCATCCTCAATGCACTGGGACAAGCATGGGTGGAGCAGTACACTGAAATCGCGCTACGTGAGAGCGGTGTTCTGATGCATGTTTGGTGTTGCTACAGATCAGGACATGGGAGCTGCGCAGTGCACTGCCCATGATTGAAGGGCGCTGTGGCACTGTTCAGATGGACCCATCCTCACTGCACTGGGACAAGCATGGGTGGAGCAGCACACTGAAATCGCACTACGTGATAGCGGTGTTCTGATGCATGTTTGGTGTTGCTACAGATCAGGCCATGGGAGCTGCGCAGTGCAACTGCCCATGATTGAAGGGCGCTGTGGCACTGTTCAGATGGGCCCATCCTCACTGCACTGGGACAAGCATGGGTGGAGCAGTACACTGAAATCGCGCTACGTGAGAGCAGTGTTCTGATGCATGTTTGGTGTTGCTACAGATCAGGCCATGGGAGCTGCGCAGTGCAACTGCCCATGATTGAAGGGCGCTGTGGCACTGTTCAGATGGGCCCATCCTCACTGCACTGGGACAATCATGGGTGGAGCAGTACACTGAAATCGCGCTACGTGAGAGCGGTGTTCTGATGCATGTTTGGTGTTGCTACAGATCAGGCCATGGGAGCTGCGCAGTGCAACTGCCCATGATTGAAGGGCGCTGTGGCACTGTTCAGATGGGCCCATCCTCACTGCACTGGGACAAGCATGGGTGGAGCAGTACACTGAAATCGCGCTACGTGAGAGCAGTGTTCTGATGCATGTTTGGTGTTGCTACAGATCAGGCCATGGGAGCTGCGCAGTGCAACTGCCCATGATTGAAGGGCGCTGTGGCACTGTTCAGATGGGCCCATCCTCACTGCACTGGGACAAGCATGGGTGGAGCAGTACACTGTAATCGCGCTACGTGAGAGCGGTGTTCTGATGAATGTTTGGTGTTGCAACAGATCAGGCCATGGGAGCTGCGCAGTGCAACTGCCCATGATTGAAGGGCGCTGTGGCACTGTTCAGATGGGCCCATCCTCACTGCACTGGGATAAGCATGGGTGGAGCAGTACACTGAAATCGCGCTACGTGAGAGCGGTGTTCTGATGCATGTTTGGTGTTGCTACAGATCAGGCCATGGGAGCTGCGCAGTGCAACTGCCCATGATTGAAGGGCGCTGTGGCACTGTTCAGATGGGCCCATCCTCACTGCACTGGGACAAGCATGGGTGGAGCAGTACACTGAAATCACGCTACGTGAGAGCAGTGTTCTGATGCATGTTTGGTGTTGCTACAGATCAGGCCATGGGAGCTGCGCAGTGCAACTGCCCATGATTGAAGGGCGCTGTGGCACTGTTCAGATGGGCCCATCCTCACTGCACTGGGACAAGCATGGGTGGAGCAGTACACTGAAATCGCGCTACGTGAGAGCAGTGTTCTGATGCATGTTTGGTGTTGCTACAGATCAGGCCATGGGAGCTGCGCAGTGCAACTGCCCATGATTGAAGGGCGCTGTGGCACTGTTCAGATGGGCCCATCCTCACTGCACTGGGACAAGCATGGGTGGAGCAGTACACTGAAATCGCGCTACGTGAGAGCGGTGTTCTGATGCATGTTTGGTGTTGCTACAGATCAGGCCATGGGAGCTGCGCAGTGCAACTGCCCATGATTGAAGGGCGCTGTGGCACTGTTCAGATGGGCCCATCCTCACTGCACTGGGACAAGAATGGGTGGAGCAGTACACTGAAATCGCGCTACGTGAGAGCGGTGTTCTGATGCATGTTTGGTGGTGCTACAGATCAGGCCATGGGAGCTGCGCAGTGCAACTGCCCATGATTGAAGGGCGCTGTGGCACTGTTCAGATGGGCCCATCCTCACTGCACTGGGACAAGCATGGGTGGAGCAGTACACTGAAATCGCGCTACGTGAGAGCAGTGTTCTGATGCATGTTTGGTGTTGCTACAGATCAGGCCATGGGAGCTGCGCAGTGCAACTGCCCATGATTGAAGGGCGCTGTGGCACTGTTCAGATGGGCCCATCCTCACTGCACTGGGACAAGCATGGGTGGAGCAGTACACTAAAATCGCGCTACGTGAGAGCGGTGTTCTGATGCATGTTTGGTGTTGCTACAGATCAGGCCATGGGAGCTGCGCAGTGCAACTGCCCATGATTGAAGGGCGCTGTGGCACTGTTCAGATGGGCCCATCCTCATTGCACTGGGACAAGCATGGGTGGAGCAGCACACTGAAATCGCGCTACGTGAGAGCAGTGTTCTGATGCATGTTTGGTGTTGCTACAGATCAGGCCATGGGAGCTGCGCAGTGCAACTGCCCATGATTGAAGGGCGCTGTGGCACTGTTCAGATGGGCCCATCCTCACTGCACTGGGACAAGCATGGGTGGAGCAGTACACTGAAATCGCGCTACATGAGAGCGGTGTTCTGATGCATGTTTGGTGTTGCTACAGATCAGGCCATGGGAGCTGCGCAGTGCAACTGCCCATGATTGAAGGGCGCTGTGGCACTGTTCAGATGGGCCCATCCTCACTGCACTGGGACAATCATGGGTGGAGCAGTACACTGAAATCGCGCTACGTGAGAGCAGTGTTCTGATGCATGTTTGGTGGTGCTACAGATCAGGCCATGGGAGCTGCGCAGTGCAACTGCCCATGATTGAAGGGCGCTGTGGCACTGTTCAGATGGGCCCATCCTCACTGCACTGGGACAAGCATGGGTGGAGCAGTACACTGAAATCGCGCTATATGAGAGCGGTGTTCTGATGCATGTTTGGTGTTGCTACAGATCAGGCCATGGGAGCTGCGCAGTGCAACTGCCCATGATTGAAGGGCGCTGTGGCACTGTTCAGATGGGCCCATCCTCACTGCACTGGGACAATCATGGGTGGAGCAGTACACTGAAATCGCGCTACGTGAGAGCGGTGTTCTGATGCATGTTTGGTGTTGCTACAGATCAGGCCATGGGAGCTGCGCAGTGCAACTGCCCATGATTGAAGGGCGCTGTGGCACTGTTCAGATGGGCCCATCCTCACTGCACTGGGACAATCATGGGTGGAGCAGTACACTGAAATCGTGCTACGTGAGAGCGGTGTTCTGATGCATGTTTGGTGTTGCTACAGATCAGGCCATGGGAGCTGCGCAGTGCAACTGCCCATGATTAAAGGGCGCTGTGGCACTGTTCAGATGGGCCCATCCTCATTGCACTGGGACAAGCATGGGTGGAGCAGCACACTGAAATCGCGCTCCATGAGAGCGGTGGTCTGATGCATGTTTGGTTTTGCTACAGATCAGGCCATGGGAGCTGCACAGTGCAACTTCCCAGGATTGAATGGCGCTGTGGCACTGTTCAGATGGGCCCATCCTCACTGCACTGGGACAATCATGGGTGGAGCAGTACACTGAAATCGCGCTACGTGAGAGTGGTGTTCTGATGCATGTTTGGTGTTGCTACAGATCAGGCCATGGGAGCTGCGCAGTGCAACTGCCCATGATTGAAGGGCGCTGTGGCACTGTTCAGATGGGCCCATCCTCACTGCACTGGGACAAAAATGGGTGGAGCAGTACACTGAAATCGCGCTACGTGAGAGCGGTGTTCTGATGCATGTTTGGTGTTGCTACAGATCAGGCCATGGGAGCTGCGCAGTGCAACTGCCCATGATTGAAGGGCGCTGTGGCACTGTTCAGATGGGCCCATCCTCACTGCACTGGGACAAGCATGGGTGGAGCAGTACACTGAAATCGTGCTACGTGAGAGCAGTGTTCTGATGCATGTTTGGTGTTGCTACAGATCAGGCCATGGGAGCTGTGCAGTGCAACTGCCCATGATTGAAGGGCGCTGTGGCTCTGTTCAGATGGGCCCATCCTCACTGCACTGGGTCAAAAATGTATGGAGCAGTACACTGAAATCGCGCTACATGAGAGCGGTGTTCTGATGCATGTTTGGTGTTGCTACAGATCAGGTCATGGGAGCTGCGCAGTGCAACTGCCCATGATTGAAGGGCGCTGTGGCACTGTTCAGATGGGCCCATCCTCACTGCACTGGGACAATCATGGGTGGAGCAGTACACTGAAATCGCACTACATGAGAGCAGTGTTCTGATGCATGTTTGGTGTTGCTACAGATCAGGCCATGGGAGCTGTGCAGTGCAACTGCCCATGATTGAAGGGCGCTGTGGCACTGTTCAGATGGGCCCATCCTCACTGCACTGGGACAAGCATGGGTGGAGCAGTACACTGAAATCGCACTACGTGAGAGCGGTGTTCTGATGCATGTTTGGTGTTGCTACAGATCAGGCCATGGGATCTGCGCAGTGCAACTGTCCATGATTGAAGGGCGCTGTGGCACTGTTCAGATGGGCCCATCCTCACTGCACTGGGACAAAAATGGATGGAGCAGTACACTGAAATCGCGCTACGTGAGAGCGGTGTTCTGATGCATGTTTGGTGTTGCTACAGATCAGGCCATGGGAGCTGCGCAGTGCAACTGCCCATGATTGAAGGGCGCTGTGGCACTGTTCAGATGGGCCCATCCTCACTGCACTGGGACAATCATGGGTGGAGCAGTACACTGAAATCGTGCTACGTGAGAGCAGTGTTCTGATGCATGTTTGGTGTTGCTACAGATCAGGCCATGGGAGCTGCGCAGTGCAACTGCCCATGATTGAAGGGCGCTGTGGCACTGTTCAGATGGGCCCATCCTCATTGCACTGGGACAAGCATGGGTGGAGCAGTACACTGAAATCGCGCTACGTGAGAGCGGTGTTCTGATGCATGTTTGGTGTTGCTACAGATCAGACCATGGGAGCTGCGCAGTGCAACTGCCCATGATTGAAGGGCGCTGTGGCACTGTTCAGATGGGCCCATCCTCACTGCACTGAAGAAAAATAAGGACAAGCATGGGTGGATCAGTACACTGAAATCGCGCTATGTGAGAGCGGTGTTCTGATGCATGTTTGGTGTTGCTACAGATCAGGCCATGGGAGCTGCGCAGTGCAACTGTCCATGATTGAAGGGCGCTGTGGCACTGTTCAGATGGGCCCATCCTCACTGCACTGGGACAAAAATGGATGGAGCAGTACACTGAAATCGCGCTACGTGAGAGCGGTGTTCTGATGCATGTTTGGTGTTGCTACAGATCAGGCCATGGGAGCTGCGCAGTGCAACTGCCCATGATTGAAGGGCGCTGTGGCACTGTTCAGATGGGCCCATCCTCACTGCACTGGGACAAGCATGGGTGGAGCAGTACACTGAAATCGCACTATGTGAGAGCAGTGTTCTGATGCATGTTTGGTGGTGCTACAGATCAGGCCATGGGAGCTGCACAGTGCAACTGCCCATGATTGAAGGGCGCTGTGGCACTGTTCAGATGGGCCCATCCTCACTGCACTGGGACAAGCATGGGTGGAGCAGTACACTGAAATCGCGCTACGTGAGAGCGGTGTTCTGATGCATGTTTGGTGTTGCTACAGATCAGACCATGGGAGCTGCGCAGTGCAACTGCCCATGATTGAAGGGCGCTGTGGCACTGTTCAGATGGGCCCATCCTCACTGCACTGGGACAAGCATGGGTGGAGCAGTACACTGAAATCGCACTACGTGAGAGCGGTGTTCTGATGCATGTTTGGTGGTGCTACAGATCAGGCCATGGGAGCTGCGCAGTGCAACTGCCCATGATTGAAGGGCGCTGTGGCACTGTTCAGATGGGCCCATCCTCACTGCACTGGGACAAGCATGGGTGGAGCAGTACACTGAAATCGCACTACATGAGAGCGGTGTTCTGATGCATGTTTGGTGTTGCTACAGATCAGGCCATGGGAGCTGCGCAGTGCAACTGCCCATGATTGAAGGGCGCTGTGGCACTGTTCAGATGGGCCCATCCTCACTGCACTGGGACAAAAATGGATGGAGCAGTACACTGAAATCGCGCTACGTGAGAGCGGTGTTATGATGCATGTTTGGTGGTGCTACAGATCAGGCCATGGGAGCTGCGCAGTGCAACTGCCCATGATTGAAGGGCGCTGTGGCACTGTTCAGATGGGCCCATCCTCACTGCACTGGGACAAAAATGGATGGAGCAGTACACTAAAATCGCGCTACGTGAGAGCAGTGTTCTGATGCATGTTTGGTGTTGCTACAGATCAGGCCATGGGAGCTGCGCAGTGCAACTGCCCATGATTGAAGGGCGCTGTGGCACTGTTCAGATGGGCCCATCCTCACTGCACTGGGACAAGCATGGGTGGATCAGTACACTGAAATCGCGCTACGTGAGAGTTGTGTTCTGATGCATGTTTGGTGGTGCTACAGATCAGGCCATGGGAGCTGCGCAGTGCAACTGCCCATGATTGAAGGTCGTTGTGACACTGTTCAGATGGGCCCATCCTCACTGCACTGGGACAAACATGGGTGGAGCAGTACACTGAAATCGTGCTACGTGAGAACGGTGTTCTGATGCATGTGTGGTGGTGCTACAGATGATGACATGGGAGCTGCGCAGTGCAACTGCCCATGATTGAAGGGCGCTGTGGCACTGTTCAGATGGGCCCATCCTCACTGCACTGGGCCAAGCATGGGTGGAGCAGTACACTGAAATCGCGCTACGTGAGGGTGGTGTTCTGATGCATGCTTGGTGGTGCTACAGATCAGGCCATGGGAGCTGCGCAGTGCAACTGCCCATGATTAAAGGGTGCTGCGACACTGTTCAGATGGGCCCATCCTCACTGCACTGGGACAAGCATGGGTGGAGCAGTACACTGAAATCGCGCTACACGAGGGCGGTGTTCTTATGCATGATGGTGTTGCTACGATCATGTCATGGGAACTGCGCAGTGCAACTGCCCATGATTGAAAAGAGATGTGGCACTGTTCAGGTGGGCCCATCCTCACTGCACTAGGACAAACATGGGTGGAGCAGTACACTGAAATCGCGCTACGTGAGAGCAGTGTTCTGATGCATGTTTGGTGTTGCTACAGATCAGGCCATGGGAGCTGCGCAGTGCAACTGCCCATGATTGAAGGGCGCTGTGGCACTGTTCAGATGGGCCCATCCTCACTGCACTGGGACAATCATGGGTGGAGCAGTACACTGAAATCGCGCTACGTGAGAGCGGTGTTCTGATGCATGTTTGGTGTTGCTACAGATCAGGCCATGGTAGCTGCGCAGTGCAACTGCCCATGATTGAAGGGCGCTGTGGCACTGTTCAGATGGGCCCATCCTCACTGCACTGGGACAAGAATGGGTGGAGCAGTACACTGAAATAACGCTATGTGAGAGTAGTGTTCTGATGCATGTTTGGTGTTGCTACAGATCAGGCCATGGGAGCTGGGCAGTGCAACTGCCCATGATTCACGGGCGCTGTGGCACTGTTCAGATGGGCTCATCGTCACTGCACTGGGACAAACATGGGTGGAGCAGTACACTGAAATCGCGCTACGTGAGAGCGGTGTTCTGATGCATGTTTGGTGTTGCTACAGATCAGGCCATGGGAGCTGCGCAGTGCAACTGCCCATGATTGAAGGGCGCTGTGGCACTGTTCAGATGGGCCCATCCTCACTGCACTGGGACAAGCATGGGTGGAGCAGTACACTGAAATCGCGCTACGTGAGAGCGGTGTTCTGATGCATGTTTGGTGTTGCTACAGATCAGACCATGGTAGCTGCGCAGTGCAACTGCCCATGATTGAAGGGCGCTGTGGCACTGTTCAGATGGGCCCATCCTCACTGCACTGGGACAAGCATGGGTGGAGCAGTACACTGAAATCGCGCTACGTGAGAGCGGTGTTCTGATGCATGTTTGGTGTTGCTACAGATCAGGCCATGGGAGCTGCGCAGTGCAACTGCCCATGATTGAAGGGCGCTGTGGCACTGTTCAGATGGGCCCATCCTCACTGCACTGGGACAAGCATGGGTGGAGCAGTACACTGAAATCGCGCTACGTGAGAGCAGTGTTCTGATGCATGTTTGGTGTTGCTACAGATCAGGCCATGGGAGCTGCGCAGTGCAACTGCCCATGATTGAAGGGCGCTGTGGCACTGTTCAGATGGGCCCATCCTCACTGCACTGGGACAAACATGGGTGGAGCAGTACACTGAAATCGCGCTACGTGAGAGTGGTGTTCTGATGCATGTTTGGTGGTGCTACAGATCAGGCCATGGGAGCTGCGCAGTGCAACTGCCCATGATTGAAGGGCGCTGTGGCACTGTTCAGATGGGCCCATCCTCACTGCACTGGGACAAGCATGGGTGGAGCAGTACACTGAAATCGCGCTACGTGAGAGTGGTGTTCTGATGCATGTTTGGTGTTGCTACAGATCAGGCCATGGGAGCTGCGCAGTGCAACTGCCCATGATTGAAGGGCGCTGTGGCACTGTTCAGATGGGCCCATCCTCACTGCACTGGGACAAGCATGGGTGGAGCAGTACACTGAAATCGCGCTACGTGAGAGCGGTGTTCTGATGCATGTTTGGTGGTGCTACAGATCAGGCCATGGGAGCTGCGCAGTGCAACTGCCCATGATTGAAGGGCGCTGTGGCACTGTTCAGATGGGCCCATCCTCACTGCACTGGGACAAGCATGGGTGGAGCAGTACACTGAAATCGCGCTACGTGAGAGCAGTGTTCTGATGCATGTTTGGTGTTGCTACAGATCAGGCCATGGGAGCTGCGCAGTGCAACTGCCCATGATTGAAGGGCGCTGTGGCACTGTTCAGATGGGCCCATCCTCACTGCACTGGGATAAGCATGGGTGGAGCAGTACACTGAAATCGCGCTACGTGAGAGTGGTGTTCTGATGCATGTTTGGTGTTGCTACAGATCAGGCCATGGGAGCTGCGCAGTGCAACTGCCCATGATTGAAGGGCGCTGTGGCACTGTTCAGATGGGCCCATCCTCACTGCACTGGGACAAGCATGGGTGGAGCAGTACACTGAAATCGCGCTACGTGAGAGCGGTGTTCTGATGCATGTTTGGTGTTGCTACAGATCAGGCCATGGGAGCTGCGCAGTGCAACTGCCCATGATTGAAGGGCGCTGTGGCACTGTTCAGATGGGCCCATCCTCACTGCACTGGGACAAGCATGGGTGGAGCAGTACACTGAAATCGCGCTACGTGAGAGTGGTGTTCTGATGCATGTTTGGTGGTGCTACAGATCAGGCCATGGGAGCTGCGCAGTGCAACTGCCCATGATTGAAGGGCGCTGTGGCACTGTTCAGATGGGCCCATCCTCACTGCACTGGGACAAGCATGGGTGGAGCAGTACACTGAAATCGCGCTACGTGAGAGCAGTGTTCTGATGCATGTTTGGTGTTGCTACAGATCAGGCCATGGGAGCTGCACAGTGCAACTGCCCATGATTGAAGGGCGCTGTGGCACTGTTCAGATGGGCCCATCCTCACTGCACTGGGACAAGCATGGGTGGAGCAGTACACTGAAATCGCGCTACGTGAGAGCGGTGTTCTGATGCATGTTTGGTGTTGCTACAGATCAGGCCATGGGAGCTGCGCAGTGCAACTGCCCATGATTGAAGGGCGCTGTGGCACTGTTCAGATGGGCCCATCCTCACTGCACTGGGACAATCATGGGTGGAGCAGTACACTGAAATCGTGCTACGTGAGAGCAGTGTTCTGATGCATGTTTGGTGTTGCTACAGATCAGGCCATGGGAGCTGCGCAGTGCAACTGCCCATGATTGAAGGGCGCTGTGGCACTGTTCAGATGGGCCCATCCTCACTGCACTGGGACAAGCATGGGTGGAGCAGTACACTGAAATCGCGCTACGTGAGAGTGGTGTTCTGATGTATGTTTGGTGTTGCTTCAGATCAGGCCATGGGAGCTGCGCTGTGCAGCTGCCCATGATTGAAGGGCACTGTGGCACTATTCAGATGGGCCCATCCTCACTGCACTGGGATAAGCATGGGTGGAGCAGTACACTGAAATCGCGCTACGTGAGAGTGGTGTTATGATGCATGTTTGGTGTTGCTACAGATCAGGCCATGGGAGCTGCGCAGTGCAACTGTCCATGATTGAAGGGCGCTGTGGCACTGTTCAGATGGGCCCATCCTCACTGCACTGGGACAAGCATGGGTGGAGCAGTACATTGAAATCGCACTACGTGAGAGCAGGTGTTCTGATGCATGTTTGGTGTTGCTACAGGTCAGGCCATGGGAGCTGTGCAGTGCAACTGCCCATGATTGAAGGGCGCTGTGGCACTGTTCGGATGGGCCCATCCTCACTGCACTGGGACAATCATGGGTGGAGAAGTAAACTGAAATCGCGCTATGTGAGTGGTGTTCTGATGCATGTTTGATGTTGCTACAAATCAGGTCATGGGAGCTGCGCAGTGCAACGGCCTATGATTGAAGGGCGCTGTGGCACTGTTCAGATAGGCCCATCCACACTGCACTGGGACAAGCATGGGTGGAGCAGTACACTGAAATCGCACTACGTGAGAGCAGTGTTCTGATGCATGTTTGGTGTTGCTACAGATCAGGCCATGGGAGCTGCGCAGTGCAACTGCCCATGATTGAAGGGCGCTGTGGCACTGTTCAGATGGGCCCATCCTCACTGCACTGGGACAAGCATGGGTGGAGCAGTACACTGAAATCCCACTATGTGAGAGCGGTGTTCTGATGCATGTTTGGTGTTGCTACAGATCAGGCCATGGGAGTTGCGCAGTGCAACTGCCCATGATTGACGGGCGCTGTGGCACTGTTCAGATAGGCCCATCCTCACTGCACTGGGACAAACATGGGTGGAGCAGTACACTGAAATCGCACTACATGAGAGCGGTGTTCTGATGCATGTGTGATGTTGCTACAGATCAGGCCATGGGATTTGCGCATTGCAAATGCCCATGATAGAATGCCACTGTGGCACTGTTCAGATGGGCCCATCTTCACTGCATTGGGACAAAAATGGATGGAGCAGTACACCGAAATCGCTCTACGTGCGAGCGGGTGATGAGGTTGGGGGTAGATCAGGCCATGGGAGTTGCGCAGTGCAACTCGCCCATGATTGAAGGGCGCTGTGGCACTGTTCAGATAGGGCCCATCCTCACTGCACTGGGACAATCATGGGTGGAGCAGTGCACTGAAATCGTGCAACATGAGAGCAGTGTTCTGATAATGTTGGTTTCTACAGATCAGGCCATGGTAGCGCACAGTGCAACTCCACATGATTGAAGGGCGCGTGGCAATATTAGATAGCCATCATCATTCACTGGATAAGCATTGGTGGAGCAGCACACTGAACAGAAGTGAGAGTAGTGTTCTGATGCATATTTGGTGTTGCTACAGATCAGGGACCTCAATATATTCTTATATCCTCAATATATCCTCAATATATCCCATCAATTAGGGCCAATTTTCAAGCTAAAATTTTTTTTAGTAAGGCATGCTTTGATTCTTACAATGCTCATCTTTAAGGAATGCTGGAATAGATGGCTAAATAGGTAAAAATTTCTGCACTTTCTGTCATTGCCTGATTATTTGTTGTAAGTAAGGGAAACCAGATGCTGGTGGTAGGAGAGATGGTTTGACAGGCTGAACTGCTGCCAGTGAGACGGACTCAACCGACTTTTCCAAATTGGCACTATCAAAAGACTGAGCGGGCATTTGATTCTGTAGGCTCTCCAGAAGACTCGGCTTCAGTTTCCCTGAATTTGTAAAATTCAAAAGAAAACATGTTTAGCTCAAATAGCACCTATTATGGCCTCCTCTTCAGCGGTCTTGTTAGCAAGCCCAACAATGGCGGCGGAGACGATAATGGGCGCCTCGATCATCAGCTCCTCGATGCCTCGCATCAAAGCTTGATGCTGACCCTGTGGTTGGCTGCTGAGTGAGAGCTGTGACGGTGAGTGGTGGTAGAAGTGGGAACCTTGTGGTCAAGTGGTCCTTTGATCAATCGTAGGGAACTCATGACGTTGCAAAGACGGCGCAGCACATCCGAAGCCTGCTGATGAAGCTTCACCTAAAATTGAGGCATATCAGGCATTAAATTCCGTGTTCAAGGCCCAGGCGACTACTGGCTGTGGAAGCAAGGACAAGGCGCTGAGCTGGCTGGCGAAAACGCGCATCCACGCTCGCAGTGAATTGGCGGAGTCGTAGCGCTTCAGGAAGAGGGACTGCTCTCCTAAACTGGGGAAGAAGGTTCAACCAATAATTTAATGATGATGGAGAAGAGTTATTTTGTTCAAGACGGGAATTTTTGTGTCTTGAAAAACAATTTTTTGTTTAATCGTCAAATCAGTATAGTTTGAAGTTGAATCAGTGAAGTTTTAGGAGACCAAATACTCTAAAATATTTAAATAAAAAGTTGATGAGAGATGATTGTTGACGCCAATTGTTGATGCTCAAAATTGCCAGGTAAAACTAGGATAATATCAACAAAGCAGGTGTAGTTTTTGAAGACCCCCAAAACTGTGGCCGATGCTGCTGGACTCATTTGATTAGGAGTATTGTGCGTAATGCAACCGAAAATGACTCACGCAGCTGGTGATTGGAAAGGGAGGCGGAGGGTGAGTGGATGTTTTGAGGGAGGGTGACGGGGGCGAAGGGCTGCGGCGTCTGCGCTGCTCCCGCCCCGCTCCCGCTCTTCCGCTTCCCCTTCTTGGCAGCGGCTCCGCTTCCAAGGGCTTCAAATTAGTTGTCACTAATCTTCTTTCAAAGGAGCAGAGGGGCAAGAACGCTTCTGACGCACGTGCTCGCGAATCATGTTGTACAGGATATTGCGCGCTTTCCTGCGGTTGCCGTAGACACTTGGCGTGGCGACAACTTTCCCCTTTCACCAAGCACAGTAGCATCGATTAGCAGTGCGTGGAAAGGGAACCAGGATAGCCGTTGCAAAGGCCGCGCCAAACTGGATTCGCCCCGCCGCTTGAACAGTGGTGTAGATGAGCTGATTTTCTGGCGGCAGGCTGCTCCCCTTGTGCCCGCGTCCAGTGAGGTAGCTTTTGAGTTGGCTGTAGTCCACCGACTCCTTGGAATGAAAGCTGTTAGTTGGCATTGAACGGAGGTGAGGATGGGGGTGATGGAACGGAGCATGGGGCGGGGGCTGTGGACTGCTGAGAGTTAGGAAGCGGTGGCGTGAGGCAGGCCAGAAGAAGCACATCGCATGCCTGCCGCTGAAAGTAGGAAAATCTTTGACAATGTAGGGGAAGGAAAAGCTAAGAGGGCAACAGAGCCAATGGCAGGGCGGAAAGCCACGGGCTCGCCAACCAGCAGACAGGGGCGTCCGCGATCGTCCTGGTGCTCGTAGTCCCTCAGACTTCCGTGGCGAGTGTAGTACTGCTGACCTGAGAGGCCAACCGCCATCTATGGGCGGGAAGAAAGCAAAACAGCTAGGTGGCCAACCGTTGATGCAGCTGACGAGGATGCCGGTGCCCTTGCGTTTGGACCATGCACTCACGAAGCCGGTGTGCTTCTTCGTCAGCTTCCCTTTGCGTGGAGGTCGACCCTTGCCCACCATCACAGCGCTTCCTTCGTCAGGGGCTCTTCTTCCAGCTCCACCTCTCCTACTCTGCACAAATGCCGCCTAGGATTGCAATGCTGCCCTACGCTGTTGGCCACTGATGAAATTTACACTGCTAAACTGCGGCATTGAGTTCGTCTCGAAGCTTCCATTTGTTGCGCGAGTGGATGGATGGGGCGATTGCAGTTTATTTTGCGCTCAACCGTTTCGCGAAAAAAATACGTTTTATTCACCATTTCTTCTTAGGAAAAATATTTTCACAGTAAAAGAATCCCATCTTGTTTTTTATCGCATTGTTGCTTTATGCTAGGATAAAAACCGACTATATTAGTTCTTTTTTTAAAATTTTTTTTACCAAAACCAAAAACGAATTCTCCTGAGCAGTTTTCATGTTTTGTAAAGATAGTAATGGTATAGATTCAGCTTCATACATAACATCTAATTTATTTGGGAGGTTTCCGGAAACGGAGATTTCTACAATATTGCTGGGTTTCCAGCCGAATATTTTTGCATTGTTTAAGATCTACCAACTTTTGCATGTGTACATGGAAAAATTCGATCATAAACATTGTGAAAGTTCAATTTAGCTCAAGTAGGTTAACAAATCCAAAGAAACTACATGCAAACGATTTGATTTTCATTTTCATGTATGTCTAGCAAATTGGGATATTCAAACAAAAAGTGCGAAAGTGTATCTGCAGACAAATTCTTCTCAGTGAACGAGTAAAGATATAGGCGGTACGCCTAGCTTGAAAATCAAAGTACTAAAACCATACTGAGTTTTCAGGCACAGTCTTAGTTTCAAAGTCTTATGGAGTTTCGCAAAATTAATCTTAAAAATTCAAATGTTAGCCCTTTAATTTCTGTGCTCAAAATATTTATGAATTTTAATTATTTCCGACGTCTTGGATGTCGCGTTTTTGCTACACGGATTTCTTTTCAGCGAAAAATTGAATCCTCCATTTTATCGGGTTCACTTTTGTTAAAATCAGCATCAGCATCACACATCGCTTAAGTTAAAATGCTTTGGCGTGCTTGTATGCAAAATGCGAGATGGGATGAGCGAGTGCTACGGTAGAGCCAACGCGCGATCCACGCACATGTGCAGGAGCGAGTGCAGCGACATGACAACAACTCTAATTCCATGACCACTCCGCCCGAGTCCAGCCAAGCGTTCTCCCATCCCTCCTCAATTGAGCTCATCAGCTAACCTTTTCAGGCAGAGCCAGGAAAGCGGCGCCATGAGGAAACAGGACAGTCTCACCGCCCAATACACCAAGATTGCCGGCGCCGTTGCCCTTTACTGGTCAATCTTTCATTCCTATTTCTTTTTAGACGACCTGAATGAGCGACCCATTGAAGGACAACGTCGATAACGATGGTGTTCCTGAACAAGTACCTGCTGTCGAGTCCGGATCTGAAGCTGGACGCGCCGCTGTTCGTGACCTGGTACCAGTGTCTGGTGACGATTGCACTCTGCTGGGGCTTCGCACAGGCCTCCAAGGCCGCCCCCGACCTCATCACCTTCCCGCCCTTCGTCCTCGATCGAAAGATTTCCAGAGATGTGCCATTTCACCTTTAGGCATGGCTGGGTGAAATGATGAGAGATGCAGTTGCTGCCGCTGTCGGTGGTCTTCGTGGCGATGATCACCTTCAACAACCTGTGCCTGAAGTACGTGGGCGTGGCCTTCTACTACGTGGGCCGCAGCCTGAGCACCATCTTCAACGTCCTCTGCACCTACCTCATCCTCCAGCAGCCCACCTCCAGAAAGGCCATCATCTGCTGCGCCGTCATCATCTCCGGGTCTCACTCCTCCTCATCACCCCACTGCTACCCATTCTAACCCCCGCCCTCGCCTCCAGCTTTTTGCTGGGCGTGAATCAGGAGGATGCGGCTGGAACTCTGTCAGTGCTGGGCGTGATCTTCGGCGTCCTCGCCTCCCTCTGCGTCGCCCTCAACTCCATCTACACCAAAAAGTTCCTCCAGCATTCATTCGTCTCCAGACTCGAATGATGGCAATGACCCCCTAAAGATATCTGCCGGCGGTGTCGGAGAACATCTGGCGACTGACGGGGGTGAACAACCTGAACGCCGTCTTCCTCTTCATCCCCCTCATCCTCTTCTCCGGGGAGCTGGGCAAGGTCGCGGACTTCGACAAGCTGGGCAGCGCCAGCTTCTGGTTCCTGATGACGCTGAGTGGCTTCATGGGCTTCGCCATGAGCTACGTCACCGGCCTTCAGATTCAGGCAAGCTGGCCCTGGCAGAGAGAGAGGGCAAAATGAATAGTGATTGAAGGTGGCCTCCGCTCTGACGCACAACATCAGCGGGACAGCCAAGGCGGCGGCACAGACGGTGATCGCTGTGGCCTGGTACTCTGACTACAAGCCCGCCCTCTGGTGGCTCTCCAACATCGTCGTGCTTGTCGGCTCAGCTGCCTACACCTATGTGCGAATGCAGGTCACCTACATCCCCTGGCTTTGGCTTATTTAATGGAGATGGAAATGTTGGTGCAGGAAATGGCAGCCCTGCGAAACTCTAGCCCCCAGAGGCTGCCTACAATCGACAAAAAACCGCTGCTGGAGGATGAGGACTCAATCTGATTTTGTGTAGGAACTTTTAGACTCCTTTTGAACGGGCTAGTCCAATAACACCACTAATATTATGTGATAGCAGTTTTCCATTGAGACTCACAAATAGTGCATCGAAAGGATTTATTAATTTATACATAACTGACCGCAAGATGCGGATTTTTTCCGTCTTATGGGTTCTTCTGCGTGTATGAGGCCTTTTTTCGCTCCCTTCTTTTGCCTAAAAATGAAATAGGATTATGAAGCGGAAGACGCAGGTGATTAACCTTAGAGAAAGCGAAAACAGTGAGCTGGAGCCGAAAAATGCCTTCTCTCCTTTCGATGTCTTCAAATTGCTCAATAATTGCTTACGGTAATAACCATTGCGCAAATATTAAACCTTTCACAGGTCAACACATACTGCGCGGCCAATATGAATGTAATTACTGTCAAGAATACCGCAGGCACAAAAGCAAATTTAGTATGAATACAGCTTGAAAATATTTTGCGTAACACTTTCTCATTAGATTATTTTAACCACCCGAAATATCGGCTATTTATAAGGCAACATTCTGAGGAGCATTTGTACAGACCTTCAAATGAACAATCAACAAATGTTAGCGGGCAAACACCGTTACTCAACGGCAAAAGGAACCATAGTGAATGCTTGAAGTATTGAGGATAGTAACGCTTGGACAGAAGCATCCGGAGCCCATTCTTCCGACCTTTCTCCGAGCAAGACTCGATAAAATTCACATTTCGCCTGTTCTGCCGCCTCTTTTGCCTCTGAATTGTCCCATTTGCTTGGTTGCAAGCTTGACTAGGAAGCAAAGGCAGGCCTGCATTCGCAGCAGCAGGGCCTTGGGCCGAACTTTGGCTGGCAGTGGCCACCAGCCAAGCCGGTTTGGCTACCGGAGCTTTGGCAAGGTAGGCGAGGACGCGGCGGGCGAAGTGGAAGGAGGCGGGGGCGCTGGCGGAGAAGAGGACCAGGTAGCCGGCCACCTCGATGGAGGACCACAGATCGCTCGCCTCCCCGTCGATCTCCAGGAACTCCAGCCGCCGCTCGCCGCCCAGCGACAGAGATTCCACGCCTGTCATACAATGCCTTGCTTCAAGCAGTCAATAGATTGGACTGGGTGTCTTTCTGCCTTGACAGAGGCTGTCCACAGAGCTGGGGGAGGAGTGGCGACAGAGGAGGTGGATGAGGCTGCTTTTGCCCACCCCAGCTGCGCCGATGACCATGAGCTTGGCGTTGCCCAGGGCACTGCAATAGACTGGCTGGGAAGGAAGAGGAGGAGGTGGAGCAGAAAGGGACTCGGTAGGGCTGTAGAGTTTGAGGAGGCTGCCGTAGCTGCTGCCGGGGGCGGAGGAGGAGTTGGAGCCGCCCTTTCGCCCCGCCTCCTCCACCTCCTGCGAGCGCCTGAAGAAGGCCCGTTTCCCGATCACTGACGTCTGGCAAGCATTGCTTTTTAGTCCCTGTTCCGCGATTTACTTACAAACTTACGACTGTGTGACATCGAGGTCGGCTGTTTGGTCTGTTCTCAGCCATCTCTTGCTTCCCAAAGATTTCGGAATATCTTATCTGCCTTCACAAGTATGAGGACGAGATGGTGAAATTCTACGCATAAAACGATATAAATCCTGTTGAAATTAAAAGTAAAGCTAGGGATGATGCAATCTCAGCTCAGATCTCTGGCCTACTTCTTGTACGAGAGTGCAGAGGCAGGGCAGGATGAGTGAGATTGGCCAGTTGACGGATGAAGAGGGGAGCGTGGCTTGAGCGGGGCGGGCGAATGTTTGAGAGTAGGGGGGAGGGGAATGGAAAGTGGAGAGGGGGCAGAAGGAAGAAGATTGCCGCTAAGTCAGCCCGCTCTTCCCAGGCCAGCTTATCGCCTCTGCGAGCCAGCAGTATCATGCATTTCTTCCCCCCCCTTACGTTCTAGGCCCAAGCCGCACCCATGCCAACCTCATCTCATTATCAAAGCCCCCCGAAGCACCTGTTTCTACCTCCTACCTCTGTTTCTGTTTCCGAAGCCCTACTATTCATCTCACCCCACCTCCCCTCTGCAACCTAATCCCGCAGCAGAAAAACATGCTGCATTCCTGGCGATTGAAGCTGAATTGCACCTTGCAGAGAGGTGGTTACCTTGCGGAGGTGATGGAGATACTTGATGAGCTAGAATGAGCATAAAGCGAGAAAAGAAGAATCGGGCAGGGTAGTAGGCTATGGCTAGAAAGGCAGTGGTTTGAGGGCAAGAAGAAATTTGGGGCCTGTTGAAGGCTTTTGGCCCTTGAATGAAGTCCCTGGAGCCAGTAGGGCTGTGGCGGGAGGGATGGAGGGACTGGCAACGGGCAAATCATCCCGCTTCCGTCCCCCCACCCCTCCCTGGCGCCCGCCTTTCATTTCCTCTTCTGCCCATGTTGCCTTCTTTTTACTTCTCTATTTGCCTTCCCTATATCGCCTCCTCTACACCATTAGGCAGTCTGCCCATAACATTTTGACTATTCATATCCTATCGTAGAATGAAAGGTTCCATTCGACATAGGAATGCTTTTAAGATAAGCTGCTGAATAATTTAATATTTCAATAAGCACGATAGCGGAAGAAACTTTTGGACAAATGCTGAACTTTCTTTGGACAGTGGACTGGAAGCGGGTGGGATAGCCTGCTACTTTAAGTCTTTCACAACAAACACCACATGGGAGGAGGAAAAAGGAAAAATTAATATTGGAAGAACCACGCATTTAAATGGCATCAGCATGATTCTGGTGGGGTGGGAGTGAAGTTGGTAAAATAAGCGGAACTAACTTGAAAGTGAATGACAAGGTGTGTGACAGCTGAAGAAAACTAATAAAAGAAAGAGGTTTTTGCCTAACGCAAGACCAAGTACCAAGTTATTCGCAACAGCATTTTAATTATTTAAGTCTTTTTCGGTATTTTTATAGTAAAAATGTGATTTTATGAAAATAGCAGAATATTGAAAACATTTAGTTTCAGAATGTGGCAAGTCCATTCGGAAACTGCAAATGCTTAAATTTTTAATGAATGGAATTTTTAATGATTTGCAAAATTGATGTTAGAGAGAAATCTGTAAAAAGGTTTTGTCTTCAAAATGGTAAAACAAGATTTATGGGGGACATTAAATATCAGTTAGTTTTTGGTACAATATCAAAAATTCGCTGAAAGTCGAATTTTGAGTTTTGACCGTTCATTCTCTACAAATATTATTAATGTGGTAAAATACATATTTATTCATAAATCAAGAGCTCAATTTGTATGTAGGCACACAACAACCCATTTTTCTCATAGGTCCTAGGGCGCGACAGCGCCCTAGTTATGAATGGGTGATCGAGTTTTGGGTGGTTGCATGTCACGGCCTTGAGCTCTTTGGATATTGGTTAAAACTATGGACATATGCATATAAATCAAAAGCTCTTAGGGTGCTGTAGATGGCAAAAATCCTGAAATTTTGATTCTGGCCTTAGAATTTTAGAAATCTTCCAAAATCCCCGAAAAAACCTTCAAACCCATCAATATAGTGGACACTTTGGAGCATCTGCAGATAAATTTTTGTGGAAAAATATTTTGTAGATCTTGAGATATAACTTATTAAAACTACTCGTGGAAACTTAGTCCCCCCCACGGTAAATGGCAATTGTAAATTTTTTCGATTTTCGATCAATAACCATTTTGATATTTTTCTGTATATTTTTCGCCCAATATTGGTGGAGTATAATAATAATTGAGTATAATTCGCCCAGTAAAATTGTATGGAGATTCAAAAAAACAGGGGGTAAAAATGTATTTCTTCGGCCGATTCTTGCTCTTCTCAAAAAAACGCCTCTTAAAGCATCAATATTAAAGTTTTTTGCCATGAATCAAAAATAAAATAAGCTTACGCAGATAGATAAATGAAACTAGCTTTGACCACACATAGCTCCGGGCTAGGCATGTGCCGAGCTCTGACTTCTCTGCCCTACACGGCCGGTGTTACAGTCAAATGTGCCACCCAGCAAATGTGCCTCCCTCAGGTATTTTTCCTCCCATGTTATAAGGGGGGAGGCCGGCAAATGTGCCGCCCAATGGGTGGCCATTTTTGCGAAATGCAGTCATTTTTCCTCCCTATTCCGGCATTTTGGCTCCCATGTCAGTTTTGTTCCCTCCCTTTTTCCTTTTTCTTGCACAATCTGCTTGAATCATCTGCATTTCTTGAATGAATTAAAATGTTCAGAGAAGGTGTCAATAACCAGCCAAGGAAGGAATGCATGTGTAAGTGGAAGAAAAGCTGAGCAAATTGGAATGACTACGAATAAAGCGTGCAGCTGGCCCAATGCTATCATAGAGGAAGAGTCCGCCATTGGTTGGAGCAAAGGCCTTGAAATGGGCCTGTCGAACCTGAGCACTGATCGTTAACAGGGCGTAGGTTTTCACGTCGGCTTTTTTGATGAAGCAAAAGAAGCTGTTAGGAGAGGCAGCTTGAAGGAAAGAAAAGGAAAATGACATCCTAGGCTACCTTCTCAAGATCGAATCCATGGACCCTTCCATTAAGAGCCACACCTCCAAGATCGAGAAGTTCTCTGCCAAGGCTCAGGACTCTGGAGAAGATGGAGACAACGGTGGACGAGGATGAGATGGAGACAGGATCAGGCTCTGTGAACAAACACCAGCATGGCCATTGATCATTTTCTTTGCGCATTATTTCTGCATTTCGATTGATGGATTTGTTTAATTGCTCCATCAATTTACCACATCTCACTTTACACACCAAAAGGGAGGAAAAAACTGACATGGGAGCCAAAATGCCGGAAAAGGGAGGCAAAATGACTGCCTTTCGCGAAAATGGCCACCCATTGGGAGCCTGAGGGAGGCACATTTGCCGGGTGGCAGTTTTGACTGTAACACCGGCAGCCAGGCAGCCTGGGGATGTTGTTGTTGCCTTTGTTGCTGGAACTGCTGTTTTACCGCCAATTCAACTTTTATGATATGAAAAGAGAAGATATGTAGAGGATAACTCCAATTTATGTTTTGCATTTATTTTATTTCAAATTTCAGCTCTGCCCAATTCCATTAAGGATCAAAACACCTAGTCGCAAAACTATGAGTTTGGTCTATCGTCCAGGCTATTTCGGATTTGCACTGTTCTATGAGATTGAGCAGTTCAAGGATATTTATAACATAGCAGTCTTGCGTTAAAAGGGCTTTTGAGTGAAAATAAGCTCTGTTGGAACTTGCCGCAAGGTTAACCATTAGTGGCTCCATTATTTCGCCCTCCTTTCTTTAGGAAAAACAGGTGCCTGTTGGGAAGCAAAAAAGCGTATAAGAGCTTAGTTTCCTTCAAAATAGCTCCACAATGTTTTACCACCTATTAGTATTTTCCACTTATTGCTTGAATACTAGCGTGTTTCCGTAACCTTTGCTAGAGGATCAGTGCTATGTTAAGAATGGAAAAATATAAAATTTTCTTTTGGAATTTAAGGCGAACGCTTAAGCTATTTTAGGGTCAACTTATTGGATAAAATTGCGTTTTTCAATAAACTAGATGGACTCTTGGGAAATAGAGGTGTTTTTTCAAAAGTCAGATATTTCAGTGAAAATTTGCTCAATGCATTAAGTTCAATGGAAATTATTGCCTATCCAAAAGGATTTATTTGATGAAAAATGAATGACGTTCGCCCTAAACCGTACAATTATTCTCTCAATTATTCTCAATTATTCAGATATTGATCAAAAATATTGGCTTGATAGACTCTTCAAGCGAGATGGCTAATCAACTAACACCATCCAGTTTCCTGCTCTGCGACTTCTACCTGCCGCCGAACATGACGTTTCCCTTCGAGTCTCAGCTTCGCTTCCACTTCACTGTTTCAGGTCTCCCTTCATGCCTGACAGCATGAGAGGAGGGAGCCTAGAGGCTTTATATTGTAAGGTGTGTTGATGGTAGTGCTGGTGGGCAGTGGGCTGGCGCTGAACGGTGCCTCGATGATGGTCTTCCTAGGCCAGGGCCTGCGTCCAGCAATCAACATCTACCTCTTCGCTCTGGCCGTTCGCTCCCTCCACACCCTCCTCTGCTCCCAACAGGAGCCTCATGGACAGGGCTGGGACTCCCTGCTGCTCTGCGGCGGCCTGCTGCTCCTCGGCCTCCCCACCCTCCTGGGCAGCAGTCAAGGCCAGGGCCACTTCTTCGCGCCCATCTTTCAAGCGCTCCCCTTGTCTCTCTCTACAACGCCCCCGCTCTTCAAGCCCGCCCCATTTCAGTTCATACACGGCTTTGCCTATACGACGGCACTGGGCCCGCTCTGGGTGGTGATGGCGCTGACGGTGGACCGCTTTGTGGCCCTGCGTTTCCCCATCATTCACAATCGATACATCAACAGCCGAGCCAACGTAGGCTTTTATCAGAATACCCCAGGACGAAAGCTCAGGAAGATTCCACCAGATCTGGCGCATTCTGACCTTGCTCAGCGTTTTCGTCATCCTATACTCGCTCCCCCGCTACTTTGAGCTAGAGGTGATCCCTTGCTGGGATCACATGAAGGACGCCTGGTCCAGCATCGTTCAGCCGAGTTCCCTAAGGTCACCGGGTTCAATTTATCCAACTCTCTTATCAATCTTTGGATGAAGGCAAAACTGGTACTATGAAATGTTCTACCGTCTGTCCAGCGTACTTCTCCTCTACTCCGCCTTCCCCTTCGCTGTCCTCGTCATTCTCACCACAAGCATCATTTTGATGCTCCGGCGGCGGCAGAAGGGCTTCCTCATCTGGTGTCTACCTCTCCCTGAAGCATCAGATGATGTGGACAGCAGAGATCTGGTGCAGGAAAAAGGAGGACTCCAGCTCGGGCTCCAACCTCACTGCCAGCTCCAATCTCATCCAGTCCCTGAGACGCCCCAAAGCTGGAAGAGGAGGTTGCGAGGCCGACATTTCCAGAGCCTCCTCCCTCACCAGCAGACCCACCAACCCCACTACGCCCCCCTCAAACGCAACCACCCCAAAATTCACTCAGCCCCAATCCCGGCAAATCTAAACTTTTTGCCTCCGTTACAGTTCAAGCTCGACGAAGGCAACGGAGCCAGCAAATGCAACATCCGCCGAACCAATCGCATGCTCCTACTTCTCATACTGAAGTTAACCTACGAGTCAGTTTCGGCCCAAAGAGCATGTTCATTTCCTTCAGATTCATCCTGACGCACATTGGACCCACCTTGCTGGGCATATTGGAAATTGTCGCGCCGCAGCTCTACTACAGCGATACATTTAAGTTAGCTGTCTCATTCACTCTGTCAGAAGTCAGCTTTCCAGCTATGCTCCCGCCAAACTCTTCCACCCACTGCCAAGCGCCAAAATGCAAAGTCAGCAGGTGTGTGGCAGATGTGTCCAACTTATGCGTTGCCCTGAACTCGGCTAGCAACAGCCTGCTCTACTTGCTGGGGAGCCCGCGCTTTCGCAAGGTTCCATTGCTCACTGGCCGGGGCATGGAAGGAGAGTGAATGATTGCAGGATTTCGGCCGGCGCATTCTGCAGCACGCCAACTTGGAAGTTCCCGGCATATCCAGCATTCCCCTTTCCCCTGGCGTCCCTCTTCACTCCTCATCTGCTCCCCGACCCAGTCGCGTTCGTTGGTACGCCCAGCCGCAAGTCCGTACGAAGCTCTAAGCTGGACTTGAGTAACCTGTACGCCTGAATGAGCGATGTGCAATCTACACGCTGACAATGCAAAAATGCCATTACAAAAGAACCACAGCTGAATAGAAGATAATCGAGAGAGCTTTATTGAGAAGGACAAATATCTCAAAAAATTGGCTAATCATAAATTGAAATCATCTAAGTCAATTGGAAGACTTTTGGTGCCTATGAGCGCGCAAACTGCATTGAACTAGGTGAATAGCGGGGTCACTACCATTTCAATAATCGCGCTTACAAATATCCACCTCCTAGAACCCAGTATGAACGATAACAAGTATACGAAATTTCTTTTATAGAATTACAATTGGTTTTTTTCTGTTGTTGGTTGGGTAATTGGTTCGGAAAATGAAACGGCAATAAATTGTCGCCCCATAACGAAGGGTTAGCAAACCCTGAAACGAATCATTGACCAATCAGTGTACACAAATTTGCCAATTTACAGTGTGTTCTTTTGATCTTATCTAGGACATGGAACAAGGCGGCCACAATTTTTCCTCATTCGCGTCCTCTCTTCCATATAGCGTGCTGAAGCAATGCCTCGTCAGAAGAAGCTGCAGTGCGTCAAGTGCGTGAGCAGTCTGAGCCCAGATGAAGTGGAGGTTGCTTCTCCACAACTTCCACCATTCCTCTTCTTCTCCCCATCCCATGCTTTCCATTCACAGGTTCACGTTCGAAAGCACCTGGACTACACGCCCTTCCTCTGCTCCAAGTGCGGCAGCCACTTCCACAGCCGCGAGGCCCTCGCCACCCACCACCGCTCACGACACCCTGGATTCCAGCTCAAGGTTTTGCTCTCTTCACCCATCCTCCTTCCACTACTTTCATCCATCCCCTTTCCACTACTTTCATTCCATCCTCCTTTCCCGATCCCTCCCTTCTCCCAGGTGACTGAGGAGCCGGACGAGAGACTGGAGCATGAGGCAGCCGCCATCACGCAGGCCATCCTCGCCCGCGGCAAGCCCAACACCGCCTCCAACTCCGCCTCCCTCCAGCAGTCGCCCAGTCGCTCCGCTGCTCGCTCCACTCGCAAACGCCTCTGCTACGCCGACGGGGAAGAGGAGGAGGAGGAAGGGGACGGGAAGCTGCCCAAGTCCGCCCCTCGACGCCGAGCTGTTGGGCGTCCGCCGGCGGAGCTGCCTCCACCTTCGCGTCGACGACGTCGCGCCAGCCCTTCCCCTTCACCCCCGCCGCCTCCCTCCCGACGACGCCGCCGTCACCAGCCCTCTCCCTCGCCGCCCCCGCCTCCCAAAACCCGACCCCTTCCCAAGGCCCGCCCCAGCTCGCCTCCTGCGCGACGGTTGGTCCTGCTTCTGCCAGCATCCTATTTCTAGGCCCCATTCTCTTTCCAGACAGCGTGAAGAGGCAGAGCCTGCGGCAAAACCGGTGCGAGCTCGTCGTGGACGGCCGCCCTGTCTGGACATCGGGCAGACGCCGGCGCCTCGCTCCATCAGTCAGCCCGTGAGCGCCAAAGACCTGCCCCAGGTGGTCCTCCAGCTGCGCCGTCTCAGCGATAAAGCCATCCGACGGGCCACCGGAGCCCCCTGGCCTCCGACCAACTCCCCGCCCCCTCAGCCGAGCCCCGAGAAGCTGGCCGCCCGCCCTAAGCCAGTCCTGCCCAGCCATCCGGTAGCCCGCCGCCCCTGCCCCACCCCCAGGCCGTCGACGGAGACGCCGGTGCTCTCCTGCCCCTCGGCCCCCAAGCGACCCGGCTCGCTCAAGAGGAACGTCCGCCTCAGCGTCCCCGAGCCGCTCAGTCCAGCGCCCAGCCCTAAATGGAAGGCCGCCAGCCAAATGGCCTCTCCTCTGCGACCTCCCGCCACCTTCTCCATGTACCTCCTGTTGATCTGACTACCTTTGTCGCGTTCAACAGATTGGATGACAGGAGGATGGTGGAGCAGGAAGCCTCCCCGGCTGCCGCCAACCGCCCCGTGGCCACCGTCACGCCCATGGCCAACCCCACGCCTCCTCCACCTGCCCCCAACACCCTCCTACCACCTCCTCTGCTCACCTTCTCCGCTCCAGAGAAGAGTAGCAGCCCCCTTAGCCAGCTGCAAGCCTCAATGCTACTGCACTTGCAGCATCCCAGCCTGAAGCCAGCCAATCCTTCTCCGCGGCGCCCTTGAAGATGGCTGAAGAGCGGGTTTGCAATCTCATTGTCGTCCAAAATAAGACTAGAGAGGATTGAGTGGGTCATCATTGCAGCCGGTGTGTCGGATGTGCGGCCTACGGCTGCGCGAGAAGGGCACGAAGCGGGAGCACGTGATCTCCAAGCACCTCACCACCTCCGGCCTCCGCTGCTCCGAGTGCAAGATCGGCGCCCGCTGGAACCCCACCCAGCTACAGCTCCACGTGGCCCAGGCCCACCCTGGCAAGGGCCGCATCATCGACCGCCGGCCCGAGCTGGAGCCTCAGGTCGTCTACCTACTCAACGCCTGCTTCGAGCCGCCGCCGCCGAGCCAGCAGCCCAGCCCCGTCTTCAAGTGCTTCTAGACTATAATGACCTTGGCTCTGGTGGGAGTGTGACTGGGGGAGGGTGCAGGGAAGCTGCGGACCGACTAGAGGCTCTGCTGGGCAGCAACGGGGTGAAGGAGGAGAAGGAGCAGAAGCCTGACATCCGCCACGCCGGATTCAAGCCTGGCCTCCACGTCACCCCATTCAACAGGTTCTTTAGCCTACTTTACGCTTCAGTGCTCTGATATCCTGGCCACCTCTAGTGACTTGAAGCAGAGTTTTTTGCAGTAATGGGTCGGAGGAGGAGGGCGGGGTGATCGATGATCCATCCTGCAACAGCGACGACATCATGGAAGTCTTCCGCTACCGACCCACGCCTGCCATCATTGAGCTTTGATCCTGATGCTTTGATGATTGACAATTTTGTATTGTAATTTTATTTTGATGCAATGACAAAGGATTCTAAGTTTGCTCCAGATTAGAATCGACAATGGTCAACAAAAAGCACCGTAAACGTCAATCTTCAAGGAATGCTGCTAAAGCATGGTGTCAAAGGCATCATCTGGCGTCGGACAACCGTTCAGATGGCGTGTGACAAGCGAGCACTTTGCATTCTCCTCGCCTGTACCCCTTTTCGTGATTATGCCTTAAAATAACTTTATGTTCCTACCATTCTGGACTTCAAAATCGTAAAATACGATTATTGCCGTTGGTGTTTTGCCTGTTTCTGGAATGCAGCAGGGATGTCTTGGACTTGAACTCGTTGTAGAGGCTTTTGTAGGCCGCCTTGAAGTTCTCATTGAACACGCCGTAGAGCACTGGATTCATCAGCGCCGACAGGAGAGCTGGCAGTTGAAATCTGTCAAATGCCGGCAAAAGGAGCTGATTGAATTGGAACCTATCAGATGGCACTGCAGAAAGCCTTGGGTGCCCGAGAACTGGACCAGGTCGAAGTTGGACAGCGTCATGTAGAGGTTCCAAGGCAGCCAGAATAGGCCGAAGCTGAGAACCTGCAGTATGCCCCCTCTTCTGCCACAAATTCTGACTCACTTGGCCAGGGGAATAATGGAACTAGGCTGGAGAGCAGGAGGACAGTGCGTCGGTTGCGAGCAGCCTTGATGCGGGAGCGCTCCACACAGCTGGAGAGCGTGGGCTTGGCGAGCAGGGTGCGGCAGACTCGGCTGCAGTAGTGGGGGCTGGCTGTGAGAGGGCAGGGAAGGAGGGGGAATAAGAGGGACCAGTAGGTGGCGGAGAGGACGAGTAGGGGGACGAAGTACTGGAAGAGGAAGCAGAAGAGGCTGTAGAAGCGGCTGGAGAAGAGGGCGCTCTGGGCTGCCTCCACGCAGACGCGTGGCTCCCCCAGCCCGCACACTTCGATGGCCAGCAGGAACTTGGCCTTGTTGTACGGCGGGCCTCAAAACAATATTTTACCTCTATCTGTTTTTGTCAATATCCTGTCGAATTATCATTTCTCCAAAATTTTGTGCATTTCAACTTTGTTTTTTGGCTGAATTTTAGGGAATGGAGCATATAGGAAATAATGAGGCAATCATTGGGAGCATAGTTATGTTAGGCTGGCTTTAAGGAGTTGAGGAGCACAGGTGAGAAGGAATGAATGAATGAGACACCGGGTATGGGCACCGCGTGAACAGCTAGTAGGTAGGGCCAGGACAAGGCAGCCGCACCGATCCAGACCCCAGCGAGGATCGTCCCCGTGACCAGGCCCGACTCTTGGCGGAAGCGGACGGGGAAGAGCACCAGCAGCACTCGGTCCAGTCCGATGGCCGCAAGCGACAGGGTGGAGACGAAAATGTTGAAGCCCTACACTCTGCTTCTTGGATGAGAGAGAGACTAATGGCTTCCAGGCAACCTGTGCAGAGGAGATGATGCGACAGAGGACGTCGCCGAAGGGCCAGAATAGGTTGGACACCATGAAGATGGTGAAGGGCCCCGAGATTGTGCACAGGAACAGGTCCGACACCGCCAGATTGAGGATGAACGCATTCCGCATTGTTCGCAGCTGCGGAAACTGCAATATTTTTTGGCGTGGACTTGAGCCCTAAATGTTGCCTGGTAAATTGTGCTCTTGAAAGATTTCGAGCAGAAGCTAGCAGAATACCCGAAGTGCTGAGATGAGGACCAGGGCATTGGCCAGGCATCCAGAGGCACAGACGATGGAGTAGAGACAGGTCATTGCTATCTGCCAACGTACAGTTCCATTCCAGCCTCTATTGAAAGCCAAAAAAACTGGGATGAAACCTTTTCCTCAATATTGTGGAACTGATCGTTGTCTTTGAGCATTTTGCTCTCCAACCTTTCACACATCCCCGGCTCAAAGGCACTCTCCGCTGACTCATTCATTTCCTTTCTATGCTGCAAACCGTTTTAATGCCAGTTCTGGTAGTGCTAGCCGTTTTTGCGAATCCTTGCTTTGCATATGAAAGGGGCGAGGAGAAAGACGCGCTGGTATATGTGCAGGGGCAAAAAAAGAAGCAGAGCTGGAGCAATTAGTGTTCCCTGGAGGAGATGGAGGCCATTTTGTGCTAACCCGATTGCCCCATGCCGCTCTCCCCACCTCCCAGCTCAAATCCCTGCACCACCCGCAAAGCTCTCTGCTCATGAATGAGGAATGCCGTCCAATGTACTTCATTTCCCTCCCACATTCTCCCCCTTTACCCCTTTTCCCCCGATAGCTAAGGTGGGAATTGAGATAGCAGTGATCGAAAGTCCCCCTCCTCCTTAGCTAGGATAGCGGAGCCTCGTAATCGTAAAGACGGGGCCACACATAGAGCCCTCTCTTTCCTGCCCAAAGTACCCCAGCTATACGGCCCTTCATCCACAGGCCTAATTGAGTGCAGCTTTGAAGTCCGTCTGGTCGCCTTTATGAGCCTGACTTATTGCCTATTTCAAACCCCGCTCTCTGGCTAGGCTTGGAATGGATGCGTCTAGGCCAGAGTCAGGACCGCCAATAAATCAGCAGATAACGTTTAGCCGCGGCAATTATTCAAAAGAGCACGATGCTTAGGAGCACTTTCCCAGCTGGTCCCAGTGTGGAAGAGCAGGTGGGGGAGGGAATGAGCGTAGGGAAAGGGAAAGGAAAGGCGAAGGCGTCGATTCAATAGACTAGGCCGCAATAACTGGATTGCTTGCCGGGTCACGGGTCTGCCGCAAAATCGCTGCGCCCCAAAAAAGGGAGCAAATCATTGCCGCGTTTGGGAGAAGCAGAGAGGTGAAGCAAAGCAAGGGTCTGTGAGCACGCAAGGGAAGGAGGCCCATGGCACCTTCACTTGGCCCATTCCGAGCCTCCTCTCTTCATCAATTTGCTTTTATCCTCTGCCGGCACAAAAATGGCTCTCAGCGCCGACGCTCTTGATTGCAGTCTAAGAAAGAGCCGCCCTTCCATTTATGCTGCGCCAAAAAAAAGACCAGCCTCGCAGTTGGCAATCAATCATCAATGGTGACTGACGCTATCGAAAACTGGTGCTGTGCAGCTAATGAACCTTAAGCGAAAAAGGCTTTGCGTATATTTTGCGTCAAGTGAATCTCAGGTGACGGGCTTCTGCTGAAAAGGGCAGAGAAGAGCAAATATAGGGGCCCGAAAATGCCCAGTAAGGCTGCTTTTAATCCTGTTAGCAGATGGGCGAAGCAGCAGACTGATGGCAGATGATATGATGGAGCAGAGTGGGAGCGGACGAGGGGAGTAGATGGAGGGGGTGTGTGTGAAAGAGAGGATGAGGCTTGGGAAAGTAGAAGAGGGAAGCAAATTCCAAGCAGGCGTCTTGGGCATAGAGGAAGAAGGGAGGAAGACGAAGAGGAGGCCAGCCTCGGCCTGGTAACCGGAGCCCTGCCGCCGACAACATTTAGCGCCCACCTCCATGTCCCTCCCGCCATCACCTTCTCCAGCCCTCCCTCTAGCACCTACTCTAATCCCTCTTCACTCCCTCCTCCCTGCATTCTCCCAGCACCCTCCGGGGAAGGCCTCATTTTGCACAAAGCCTACCCCTGTGCATGGGAAAAGGAGAATCCGGGAGGCCTCATATTCGCCAACCTTTCCCCTGCCACCCCCTCTGGATCGTAAGCTGAGAGGCCAGGGCTGGTAGGGGGCTAGGAGAGGAGTAGGGGTTGGGGGGGGGGGCGTGGGTGGAGAGGGACAGGAAGGAAGTGTGAAGGGCTTGAGCACGCCAATACTCCTGCCTTATTCACCACGCGTCTCCCGGATTCCACAGGCCCACAATAGCCAGAGCTGCAACTGGTCTGCAGAGAGCAGGGGCGCGCGCATCTTTTTAGCCTTCAAAGCTGTCCCTGGCGCGGCTGCGTCAATTACAGACTTTTCTCTGCCCCTCCTTCCCCTTCCTCTGGCCCGCCCATTTCCCCACCCACCCCCATTCCACATTTCCTCCCCGGCCTGTCCTCAAATGCCCTATTCCGCCTCACAAACTCCCTTCAGGGCCTCAGAGCAGAAATGCCCAGCGCTCCCCATTTCCGAGCACTTGCCAGAGAAAAGGCCAGCATCTGGGGGGCAGGAGGGGGAGTAGAAGTACTCTCATTAGCCCCTTTTTCCCTGCCATCGTCGCTTAGCCTGCAGGGGGCCTGCCATGAAGTGTCCGAACAAATTGCCGTCCTATATCGCAAGAAGAGAGTGGAGTAGAAAGGCTAACGACGAGTGACGCGAAGGAGCCGTGGAAATGCCAAATTCCCACAACCAGGCGCCCGCGACAAATAATTAAAGAATGGAGAGCAGAGGAGGAATAGCATCAGTTCGGCGCAAGCATTCCTGCCCCCTAGAAGTCCACGAACTGCGTCCTCTTGCATTATTTCCGCACCCTCCAAACTCACTCGCCTAGACTACCTACTACTGACAGGCCGTCCTAAGTCAAAAGTACTGGTAAAAATAGGCGAAAGAATAAAATAATAAATAAAATAAATATATTATTTACATTAGTTAGTACATAATTTCTGAATTATTATGGATTGGTATGAATGAAATTTTTCGGGACAAAGAAATTAAATATGAGTATAACATTATTGTTTACTAATGGCAAACATCAAAGGTGCAGGATCCCTTTTAATGAGGACTAGTTAGTTGTTACACTATAGAAATTTGTGTCGCTAGCAAACATTCAAGTTTTACCTTCGACGCAGTGAGATTCAAAACTAGTTTCTGTCCAGTTTTTGTCAACCAATTATAGAGAGATCTGCGAAAAAAATTTTCCAGGTTATTAAACTAAAATATAAATATATTAAGGGACATCGGAGATGACAAATATTCTAAGATGGATTATATACGCCAAGCAATCAGACCTGGCTGGTAGTGATAAGGAAATACAGCTCTATTTGGTGTTGTAGTTGACTAAGGCGTAAAAGGCGTTCTGGCGTTCGTAACAGTTAAATTTTGATGACAAAGCCAGCAGCAACATGGTTCAGATTATCCTTTCCAATCAAATTTTTAATTCTTCATTCAAATTTTATTCCGCAAGCAAAGGCCATGTTAATTAGCGCCAATTCTATGAATAATTTATTTTGCATCGAAAAGTGATGAAATTCCTGTTTATGATGCAAGCCAGCATGCTTTTATGGCGACAGCGAATCAAGAAAGCAACAAAAAACTAGAGCGCATTATTGTTTCGTAACGCTGCTACATATAAGTGGCTTCGTGGAGGGAAAGGCGAATGCTGCTTCGGATTTTCAGTCGCTGGGTGACGAGGGCGGAGGGGGGTTGCTAATTGAGGCAAAAGGCAGGCTTCCTGTAATCAAGCATTTGCGGGAGGGCCTGAGGAAAGAAAGGCCACAGAGGACTGTAGGGATCTTGTTAACGACCACTCACAACCTCTCACTCAGCCCCCCAAACAAAGGCCAACAATCGCTTCAGCTTTACCCAGTCTCCAGACATCATTTAGAGCTGGCAAACAGAACGAATTTTGAAGAGCAGGCAGCTGGGGCTAGGTGAAGTGGTGCGGTTTTTTCCAGTGCCCTGAAGGCTAGGGTTGCTGAGAGGGAGGGGAATTGATGCGTAGAGAGGGCAGTTGCGAACAAGCGCCCCCCCTCGACTTAAACTAACTCCACTTTTCATCTTCCCCCGCCCGTGTCGCATTCCTGGCGCAAGGCACTTTCTCTACATTGCCTGCCCAAGACCACCAACAGCTGCGGCCAAAGACTTCAGGTCTCTTCATCCGCCCAAACCGCTGAATAGACGGGAACAAGCAAACAGGGCAAAAAGAACCAATCTGCCTGAAAGACCGGGAACGAGAGCAAAAAGACGACAAGCATCTAATTTCTCATTCTGCGACGCTGAAGCTCCGCTGACATGGCCTGGAGCGCCGAGAAAAGTTCCTCCCCTTGCCTCTGCAAAGGGCTGAAATGAAGTGGGAAGGCAGGAGTGCTGCTGGGAGTCACCTGGATGACATTTGGGCTGGGAAAGAAGCTGCCCCCTTGAAGACTCGGGCGCAGCTCCACGGCGTACGAGTATTTCACCCCGCCACCCAGCTTGGCCCAGTCAAAGGCTGTCCCATAGGCCGCATCTCAATCCCTCCCTAGGCCTCAATTATACTTCAAATGCCCCGCAACAAAGCAAATCCTTGGCCGTGCCGATGCGAAAGCTGTCGCCGGTGCCTTTCAGCCCGAGGCGTGCCAGCGACTCCAGCTCGGAAAAGTCTCTCAATCCATTCCCCCTTTTTTACAGCCGCTCTTTAAAAGAATGGGGAACTGGGGGCGTCTGGAATCATTGCGCGAGGTCCAGCCGTAGGGGAGGAAGAAGAGACTGCCGTAGGCGTGAAAGTCCACGAACAGCTCCAAGGCTCCCTCCCCATTCTCCCTTCAATCGTCCCTTCAATGTCGCCAGTGCCCAAAGCAGCGGGGAAGGCGCCAAGAGCCTGAGAATGGCATCGCGAATGTGCTGCGTCTCGGGCTCAGAGAACGGCAGCTCTCCTCGATAGGTTCCACAGCAGGGGTCTCTGCTGCTTGCCTCCGCCTTGATGCCCTCTCAAACCCACATAACTGAGGCTGAGAAAGGTTGGCCTAATCTTGATGCCTTGCCCCAAAAGGCGGCCTCGAAGTTCCGATTCAGGTCCACGCCATCATCCACGTCTGCTTCGCCGCAAGCCTTCGGTACTCCGCTGCACTCTGCGGCTAGGTTCATCGATTTGCGCTTCATACGCTTCAATGGGCAGTCTCCAGGACGTATCTTGGGGTGCTAGAAAAGAGGATAACGGACTGAGGACTGGCCCAGCTTGCCACGTAGCCATCCACATTGACCACTGGCAGGATGTAGTAGTCGTGTCGACGGAGCATAGCCATCGATTCAAAGCTCCCATCCAGCAACTTGGGAAGGATGAGAAGATTTGCTCGAGGGGGTTTTGCTTGGTAGTATCACCTTGAGAAGCAGGTAGAGGAGAGAGGCGGGGGAAAGCCATTCGCGGGCATGAATCCCACCTTCCAGCCATATTTTAGGCCGTCTAGCTCCTGTCTTCATTAGAACGCCATTAGCGATAAGGCTGGTTTTGCTAGCAATGCTCACAAATATGCGAAGAACTGGTATTGGCCGGTTTTCGAAACTCAATCCTATTGTCTCCAGTTCCAAATGGATTCCTTTCTTATTGTTTTTCTGAGCCGTTAGAGCTTTGAGAAATAAGTTTATCTGCAAAATTACGAGCAAATTTTAGGGTTTCCAAAATCAAAGCCTAAACTTCATCTAGGGTATGATATTTGTTCCGCTCAAAGTTGAGCGCATTGTCGCTGGCAGACAAGAATTTGCGCCGACTCACCATCAACTTGTTTTCCCCATTCACATATCTCAATCGTTCTCCATTTAAACAAATCTTCTGCAACATTATCGACTCCAAAAAACAAGACTGGGCCATCGTCATGAGTCTGGTCTGGCGAAATTTCCGCCTCCACTTCTGAGGCCTGTCGCTGAGGAAAACGGCCGCCTGACCTACGGCACCTGGGCGACGGAGAAAATCCGTCTTGAAGCAAAGCCTCTTAGTGCACTTTCATTGAGCTGGGCTAACCGACGCCGGCAAGCTCTGAAGAGCTCGCAGCTCAGCCTTGGACTGCGGCGAGACGAGAACAAGCTCAGCTGCTCTTTTCCCTTCGCACCCATTCACTAGGAAACTCATCGTCAAAGTTAGAATCATATTGTTTGTCAAAAACTGCTATATTCAGAATTGTTTATCTAGATTATTGGCATAAGCAGCGAATCTATGCAAAAAACGTTACTAGTATGGCATGCTCTGTATTCTTTATGGCATGCTTGAATCACATTATGGATAGTTGTTACTGGCCTATTCCAGAAAAATGCCTACTGGCGGCTTGCTCCACAGCTTGCCGTGACGAGGGCCTCAAAACTTGGACGACTAAGGAAGCATGAAAGCAAAGGAAAGCAAGAAGGCAAGAGTAACCATGCCAGCAGAGTCGACGCAGTATCTGGGCCAGTCTCAGCTTGTCCTGCTTCCAGGGGCTCAGCTTCTTCTCCTGGTAGCAAGCGGAGAGGCCCTGGAAAACCCTGCCCCTCCGCCCTTCATCTGCAGCTATGCCCGACCCGCACTCGCACAGCCCCGTCCGCCGCGCCCTCCACGCCTCCTCACACCCTTCCAGCCTCCAACCACTACTCTTGGCTCAGTTCAAGGCGAAGGGGTGAGAATAGGGAACTTCTGGAAGCATTGGGCAAAGCTTTGGTGCCGGTCCTGCCAGAAGCTGTCGGCGTCCTCCCGCTGCTTCACCGCCACCACGCAGGCTTGCACGGCGTCACGTATTTCCTCCGTCTTCCCGGCGCACATCAGCCCTACTTTACGCTCCAGCCACCAGTACTTGTCGCCTTCGCCTACCCTCCACCGATTGTCCTCCTCTATTGCTGGCTTCGTGACAAAAGGAAACCTTTGTGGGCGTGATGTGCGTGATGATGATGGTGATGGTGGTGGTTGGAGTAGAGGACGTGGTCGAGGAAGTGCTCGCTGAGACTGATGTTCTTCCGGGCTGCGCAGTCCAGCAAGGACGGAGCCACCTCACGCTCCAGAACGGCTTTCTTGCATGCCTTCAGGGAGGCAGAGTACTCGCTCGGATCCCCACAACCACTGCAAATACTTTCCTTTGAACCTCCTCAACACTCCACTGCCAAGCTCACTTGTCCACGAAGCAGGCGTTGATCTGGTCTTTTATGGGCTGCCAAGCGGCTCTGGCTTCATCCCCGGCGCTGGCAAGGCATGCGCCAAGCTGATCAATAGCTACACCACAATCTCCATTCTCGCGGCTTTGCACTAGACCCAGCAAGGAGAGAAGGAGCAGCATATTGGGATCGTCGGATGAGGGGGCTCCACTGAGGCCTATCTTTGTGAGCCTCGCTTTTATGCAGATAGATAGATGTCCCAGCTCCAGCGCCATGGAGTGTACACAAGTGGTCCTATCCCGCTCCGCTTTTGTTGCCACACACGCTGTTCCCAGCTGAATACCATCGCCAGCTTCTTTCCGCTTCACGTTTTGTCATGCTCCCACTTCTTCCCACTCAACCCATGGCTCCTAGATTCGTCCATCCGTCTTCCTTCCTCTCCATCGCCAATATTTGGCCCAGCCTTTTTGGCCATCTTTTTTCCAGCAAACGAAGCAACAGCGAGGCAGGGTTCATTTGGAGAATTTCCCCTGCGCCGGTCTTCGTTTGCCAACGGCTTTCGACGCCGTCCTTCTGAGCTGGCGTCGTTCGCGAATATGCGCTGCTGCTGCCTCCTTCTTGGCCTCCGCTTTCCCCGATCCCTTTCTCTCCAACCCCACTCTTATTCCTCCTCCACTCTTCGCAGGTCAATAGGCTGAACCTTGAAGGTGATCTCCAGCCCGCTGCCTTCCCTGCGTCGGCTGACGACCTCCTCGTCGCCCTCATCTCCGCCCTCCAGCCCCACCCGTGCGCCCAGCTCCATCCACTCCAGATCTGGAGCAGCAGGGGAGGCTTCAGAGCTGACTGGGTGAGCTAGGAGAGGAAGAGAACCCTGGGCAGCTTGCTGCACGGCCTGATGCCCCTGGACAGGGCGAAGGGAGAAGTTGTCCTGCTGACCCAGCAGTCGAGCTTGGCGTGCCTCCTCGCGGGCCTGGCGGGCGGCCATAGCTGCTTCCTGAAGCGTAGAATTCGGGTGAGAGAGTAGAATAAGGGGCAGGAAAGGAGAGCCTTTTTGAGCTGGCGATGAGCGGAGCGCATCTGACGTCGGAACTCCTCGTCGTTGTCGTCGGAGGTGTCGCCGCTGCTGCTGCTCCCCTCCTCCTCCTCCACATCCGATGCAGCCACGGCCTCTTCCTTCACCAGTTTAGAGCTGGTCGCCTCCTCAGCCACTTCCTCGCCTCCCGCTTCCTCCGCCTTCTTCGCCTTGGCTCTTCCGATCCGCTGCAGGGCCGGGTTCAGCAGTCGGTACCTGTGGGGCAGTGTTTCAATTGGAAAAGCGGGAAATATTGGAAATGAAACGGGGCAATTACTCCTCGGAGTTGGGGTCCACGCTGAAATCCTGGTCGCTGAAGAGGGCCTTGAATCGAGCGTCCTCCAGCAGCGAACTGGCCGCCTTGCCCTACAATTCAGAAGAAGCGTCTAGGCAAAGTAGCTGGGAAATTGGCTGGGAGCAGACCTTGGACTTGAGTTTGCCCTTGAGAGAGGTCTGGGTACGGGCGCGGTTGACCTCCTGGCGAAGGCGCAGTGCCAGGTCCGCATTGACACTCGGCAGAGCCTTCTCCACCCCGCCGGTCTCTGCCGCCCTTTCTTGCTCCAGCTTCTCCCGCACCTGATGGGGTAGCATTTTCCCTGATGCAGTGGAGATGCGAAGTAGGAGGGGACCTTCTGCTTCTTGAACTGGTCGAAGGCGAAGGGGTTGACGAGGGTGGCGGCCTTGGCGTAGAGGCGGTGGTCCATGAAGTAGCCGTGCATGTAGGCCCGCAGCAAACTCGTCCCCATCAGATGCTCCAGGCCCAGCTGCTTCAGCTCGCCCTCCGTCACGAACTTGTAGTCGTCATAAACTGCAAAGACTCGCATATCGATTTTCCAGTCTTCAAACTGAGACTTGGAGAGCACCGCTAGGGTTGTCGGCCTCCTCCAGCTCCTCGGTGATGGTGTCCAGGAAGGAGCACCACTTGGGCGCCGGGCCGAGGCTGGGCAGGTAGTAGGTGAGGATGCGCGGGGCCTCGTTGGCCATGAAGAGGAGGCCGCTGTTGGGGACGAAGGAGACGCTGTTGAGCTCGGGCCCCGGCTCCAGGGCCGTGAACGGTTTCCCCGTCTCCTGGCGCCAGAGTTTGAGAGCCTTGGTGTCCAGAGAGGCGACCAGGCCGCTGGCGGGGAGGAAGTGGAGGCTCTTGATGGGCAGGTCGTTGTTGGAGTCGCGGACGAGGAGCGGCTTGGCGGCGCGCAGGTCGTAGAGGAGGCTGAGGCCGCTGCCTGTGCCTACGCCGAGCACCAGAGCGTCGCGCATGGAGAGCGCCGTCACGGAAGGCAGTCCCTTGGCGCTGTGAAATGATGCGAGTTGGATGGGGAGATGGGGAGGAGGATGGAGCTGGTACCCGGGGACTTGAGCAAGGGCATCCACGGCTACGTCCAGAACACCGGCGCGCTTCTGGCTTCGCGGGTCCCAGGCCTCCACTTTGCCCTGCACACGGATGTTCAGACTATGACATTAGATGAGTGAGAGGTGAGGCAGCACCTCTTTGGTGCCGAGAGTGAAGAGCCAGTGAAGCTGGTTGAAAGCGCAGGCGTTGATGCAGGAGGCGTCTGTTTGCAGCGAGGTCATGAATCGCCCCTGCTCCAGGTTCAGACGATAGGCTTCGGGTCTAGAAGCTCAGGGGTTGAGCGATGCTGAAAGGGAGGATGAAAGAAGGTGGAACCCAGAGCCGACGATGTAGAGCTCGGCCTGTGTAGGCAGATAGGCCATGTCGCGGCCGAACTTGGGTATGCGGGTGCGGAAGTAGTGGCCGTACTGGACGTGGAACTCCACGAAGCGCTCCTCTTCTAGGAACACCAGCTGCAGCAAGCAACGCATCCTAGAGCTTCGTCGCATGGCAAAAAGAGAACCTTTTCATAGCCATCGGAGAGGACGAGGGTTTTGACCACCTCGGCATCCAAGCACCGCTCAAACTTCATGGCCAGATTGTTCAGCTCGTAGCAGCAAACACGCGGTTTGTAGGTCCCTAGAGCTGTGCGAGTTGGAGGAGGTGGGAGGAGGGACATGAGAAAGTGACCGGTGGCAAAGACGAAGTTTTGGTCGGGGGTGAGGTCGACGGTGGTGGAAACGTCGGGCATGGTAAAATCTTGGATAAGCTGGATGCGACGACGAAGGTCCACATCTCGCCGTTCCAATTTCCGCCGTTTACGCTCCGTTAGCCACTGGCAAAAAAGCTTTTTCTCACTTTGCTTCGTATAAGTTGAAAAGATATGGAATGGTAACATCCGGTAAGGATTTGCCAGCACTGAGATTGTATATTTTCACATCGTTGGCGCTGGTGGAAAGCATTTTACTGGGCTGTGAAAATTGGATCCTAAGGTTTCATAAGGCAGTGCTTGTGCCGACTGCGCAGATTTCCTTTCCGCCCAGGCTTTGGCTCACGTTCAAAATGTAGCGTTGCATCGTTCAGCGAAAATTAAAGCTCTTTTTCTATAAAATCAACCATATGCATATTCTTTAGACCTGCATACTCTAGCGGCATTTTTTGTATTATTCTCCACGAAAGTTCAAAATTTTGGTTTATCTTTGGAATGTGTAGTTAATAGTGGGGCATAAAATACCAGCAGTTAGGAGAAATGGCCAAGAACAGACAAAGGACAGAGCTAGACAAAAGTATAGGTATTGGCATGGAGACCAACATGTTCGCTGGCAAATGCTAAGGCTGGAAAAACTAAGGTGGCAGATACGGGAAGAATTAACTGGCGTAGAAAATTGGTTCCCAGTGCCTCCCACTGAAGGCCCGCGGAATCAGCCACGGCAGCAGCACGCTTCCTAGCACCAGTGAAAGCTGACAGTGAGAGATGGAGCAGAAACGAAGAAACCATTTGAAACAGCGACGCTTCTGAAGCAAGCGAAGACGATGCGTGTCCTGGCGAGTGAAGCCGGCAGCGATGGCGGAAAGTCGGCTGATGCGCTCCCTTTCTCGCCAGCTCAGCCTGCCTTTGCTAAAAACTGCATATTTCGCCTTCTAAAAATATTTCACGTATTTCACGTAAATGCCAAAGAAAAATAGAACGCCATTTTTTAAGGAGACTATTTTTCGTACTTTTAGGTTAATTTGAAATGTTACTGTCAGTTTCTCAAGCACCGCTCAGGCTTTGTGAATATCCTCAAAACTTCAGAAAATTGAATTCTAGCTGATAAAAATTTTTCCTGTTTTACTCTAACTATATATGTTCCATGGAACGTTAAAAGTGAAAGAAAGCCATTTGAAATTTTGAGTGAAGTTGCCAAAATAAAAGATTTTAGACTTCTGATCAAGTTCTTCATTCACGTATATACCGATTGAGTATGGACCGACCAGCATAGATAATTTCAGCTCGCGAGGTTTCATGGGGCTGGAAAAACTTTCCAATCTAAGCATTTGAACGAGAACTGCCCCTCCCTCGTATACAGTACTAAAAGTAAGAAGAATAGGTTTACGCGAATAAAAGGCCGGCAAGGACGAGGTCGGGCTGATCCCAGGGCAGCTGTTTGAGACACGGCTCCGCGGCCATGAAACGCCAGTCGCCGTAGAAGACGTTGTCAGAGCTTAGCAGTCCATTACTGCCAAAAGCTGGCGGATTGCCTTTCATCGTCGCGTAGAACTCCTTCCGCGAGTGTTTGAAGGTCCTTAAAGGCATATGGATCTGGAAGGAATGTGAAAGCATAAAAGCTACTGGAAGGTGCCGCCTTGGGGCGTCGGAAACTGTAGCTTGGTCCGTCCTAGCTGTAGCTGGCGGAGGAACAGCTGGGGGGTGTGGAATGGGCTTTGGAGGATGCTTCTGTTGATGGCCTGGCCTGTGGCCGTGAGCCCGGCTAAGAAGCAGACACAGCCCTTTGCCAGCGTTGGCCAGAATTCCGGCACCCAGCGCGGAAATAGACGATGTCCCAACCAGAGGAGAAAGAACAGGATCACCGGGAGAGGTTGGAAAATCCCCAGCAACTCCAGAGTAAGATCCCAAGTGGAGCTCTCTTCTACTCGCCTGTGTTATTTTAACCTATTGGTCGGTTAAAAACAATACTGTAGAACCTTTCCAGCAGAGGAGAGTAGAAAAAGGTAAGAAATCGGAAATTCCAAGGAAATGGCATGTCGAATTTCTCCAGCCGATGAGTTGTGAAAGTGGAAAAGCTAAAGGGGGTATCGGCAGCGATTAAAGCGGTTTGAACATTCGTCACGTTCTCATGAGCCAAAAAATAACTGGAAAAACCTTTTTGCGACGTCTTATCCTATGAAATGGGACTATGGCTATGCCGATACCTATGCCGATTGGGCCACAGGAACGACGCCATTGAGGCAAATGTGCGAAACATTGGATCGTGGCATTTTCTGGCGAAGAGAGTGTGTGACGGGTCGCGGCATTCTTCGTCAGTGATTGCGCCAAGCATGCTTATCCTTATATCTTTTGAGTCCATTGTAAACCTTAAATGCGTTCTTGAGCAAGGATTTTTCAGATGGAATGAAACTGGAGCCGTATTTGCTTAAACTGTGTGCTTTGAGCCAAATGGAACATCAATCAGCTAAAACGTTAAACTAAACGTTTACTTGAACAAGCCTTGAGGTCACAGACTTTTTTCCATTCCTTTCTTACCTCGATAGGCTTGAAATTTGCCATTTTTAATTTGTCAAACAAAAAGGTATTTTTAGCTATCGCTAATAGTTGCGCGTTCACATGATATTCTCTTACCGGGTGGTCCTCCCAAAATTTGACAAAATTTGAAAAGCATTATCACAAGCCCATTGAAAGACAGAGAGTTGAAAGTTTTATAAAAAGTAAGCCCATTCGTGTTTAGTTTGTGTATACATTTGCAGATTGTTTCAATCAGCCAAACTGGAGAAAAAGTTGTTTTAGTAAAATCCCTCAATAAATTAATATTTAACAATTTGAACATTTGTTCTAACATTTGAGACATGATATCTCTGGCCCAGTAAGAGCTTTCGAACTCAAAATTTAACACGAATTGCATCCAAGGGTGTTGTACTTATCTACAAAGTTTCATTTATCTAGGTGCCTCCTGCAATGAGAAACTGCCTGCAAAGTAAATCTTCATGTTACCTATTTCTGCGCTTTATGGCTAGTCCAGCCAGACAGTGCTAAAAGACTAAAAGCCAGACGGATCCATATGAATGACTAAAAGGTTGCTATACTTTGGAGGATGTTTCTCAACACAGGAACCACCTAGAAAATTAAAAATTTGTTTGTAAACTAGTCACTCAAAGCTGCAAATTGTGTTAAAATTTGAGCTCAAAAGCTTTTGCTGGGCCAGAGAAATCACGTCTTAAATGTGAGTAAAAAAATGTCCAAATTTCTAATTATTGATTTACTGAGTGATCTTACTTAAATGAATAGTTCTCCAGTTTGGCGGATTTAAACAATCTGCAAATTTATATGCAAACCAAACACGGTTTGGTGGGGCAACTTTCAGTAAAAATTTCAACACGCTAGATTTCAGTGGGCCTGAGATATTGTTTGTCAAATTTTGTCAAATTTTGGGAGGACCACCCGGTACTTAAAATGGACTGCGAATCTTAAATCCATTTTCAAGGTGATTCTAAATACAAGATTTGGATAGCATGTTTTTAAAGTGAAAAAATTTCTCAAAACGAGTGTCAATAAAATAGTTACAAAATAATGGTTTCAGAACCATGAAAAAAGGGGCATCAGGGCCTTCACTATTTATATGCTATCGATTATAATGCATAATAAATTTATTTCACTTTGCTGTATGTCATCATGTTGCGCAGCATCTTGCAGGCAGCATAAACAAGCGGCAGATTGCGATGGAGACTAACACAGCCTGCAAGGATTAGCTCGCATATCGGCAAATCGTCCCATTTCCCTCATTTTATCACCATGAGCCGCTTCTACTTGGCCCTAGGATTCTATTTTCTCTGGCTGTCAAGAGCCTCTGCCTCATGTTTTAGACTCTGGCTAAAACAAGAATGTAGAGTGAAAATGGAAACATTTGTTAGGTGAATGTGGCCGCGGTGAGGTCTGCCACAGGGTTTCTTCCGAAACCTCTGTTTGTGCCTGCAGCAAAGCCTACTATCGAAAGAACGGCGCCTGCCTACGTCTCTTTCACCCTCCAAGATAAACCATGAAACGGAATTTTTAAAAACTGGGGGCGGCTTAAAAAGTTTTCTGCATACTTGTGACAAGAAAAACCCCAAAATGTATTTGCCACTAAACTGATTCGATTTACACTCCCTGTGCCTCTCACAGCAATGTATACCCAAAAATTCGCCAGTGACTGTCCCTGTCACGGGGTAAAGTTTCCAAAAAGTGTCTGACCTGTATTTTCTGAGGTGCCACTGTACCAACTACTGTAGCTGTGGAGCAAAAATTAGTTTGCAGCAAAGCCATGCGGCTGCCCAGCTAGTAGCACAGCAGCTCCAGCCACAAGCACCACCTCTCCAGTCGACAAATGCGTCCAGCTACAAAGGGACGTGGCTGGGAGTCTACCGAAGCCCAGTCCCTGCACCACCTGCTCCGAGCTGCGGGCTGCAGGGCATCTGGAGGACGGCGTCTACACAATCAGCGTCTACAACGGCACCACTCTGCTCGAGATGCCGGCGCTCTGTGACATGACCAACGGAGGCCTCACCTACATTCAGCAGTTCCGTTCCCCTTACTTTCAGCCGTGCAAAGCTCACAGGACTGGCCTGAAGGCGGGTGGATGGGGAGGTGAGTTTCGAGCGGGGCTGGGAGGAGTACAAGAGGGGATTCGGGGAGGTGAAGGCGGACGGGAGTCACTGGCTGGGTCTGGAGAATATTCATCTGCTCGGCGCCTTCTGCGGTCTCACTGCCGCCCGCATTGACATCGCTGACTGTCAGAACGCCACCGCCAACGTCATCTATCCCGTTTTCACGGTTTTCCTTCAGCTCGTCTAGGGAAACAGAACAATTTTTAGCAACTTGCCTTTTCCTAGGAGCCTATTCCGGTATGATAAGCTGAAAATGAATGAAGAAATTTAGCAATAGCTAAAGGTAGTGGCGGGGTGAAAGAAAGTAGGTGTGTAGGTGAGCAGTGAGGAGGAGAAGTACACGCTTCGTCAGTGCGGAGGCCATGGGTCGGCGCTGGACGGGATTAGCGAAGATCCCTACGGTCCGCAATATGTGGATTGGACGCAGGGTCTGCCCTTCAGCACCTACGACCGTGATCAGGACGCTTGGCCGGATGGCAATTGTGCCAGAAACTTCTATGGGTTTTGTCCAAATCTTGATGATCTTGATGATGTAGACAGTCTTGGTTGATTTGAAGAGGATGGTGGTATTTCTGGTGCGCTCATTCGAACCTGAACAACCGCTACTATGACGGTTGTCCCTCTGGAGCTCTGGTTGGTGGGGATGTGCCCTACATAAGCGGCATCAACTGGCTCCCGTGGCGTCTGCACCAAGTCCTGGCCTATGCCGCCATCAAACTCCAGCCCCCTCCAAGTGTCCCATAATTTGTTTATCTATCTTTATACATTGCCCCAAAAAATTAGGTTTAGTGTACACACAGCAAAGTGGCTGACTTCCTATCATTTTTGAACAATACACCATGTTCAATAAAACCTCGGAAGACAATTAAACCAAAAAAAATTGCAGCTATGTGCCTTTTTCAAATTTTTTCAAACCAAGTATTTAGTTTTAGTTTCATCGTTTATTTATCTAACAGTCATTAAACAGCCTTTCTTCTTGCAACTAAATAGAAAATTTTCGATGCATTGCCCGATTGTGTCGATCAAAAATTTTCATTTCATAAATTGCAGCCTGCTCAATACTTCGCAAAACGCACCAAAACTCGTAGCTTCATCAATCGGCTGTTGCATGGCTTTTGAAGAAAAACTCTCAATGCTTAATTGTTCGTAGCATCAGTGCCGGGCGCCAGCTGATAGTTGTGTCCGATGGAGTACGTTTCTGCAGTTCAATTTATCTTCCTACAGCAAAAACTAACTAGCCTATTTTGCGAACGGTTGCAGTTGAGGGCAGAGTTGTGAGGGCGCGGAGCGCATTCCAGGCAAGCGTGTAGCTGGTAGATCTTGGCGGCGAAGGGGAAGTGGGGCTGGGCGCTGTTGATGCCGAGACCCCAGGGGTTGTTGTACTCCAGACCGTGCAGGGACATCCCGCCCATCCGATTGCCGTGCGCCCAGAGAGTCTATAGACCCAGCTCCATCTCAGGCCTGCCTCAGGAGCTGGCCTGGTAAACCTTGAGCCAGATGGAGTCGATGCTGTCGAAGGCGTAGAACTGGTCCCCCAGCAGGGCGGTGGGCACGGCGTAGTCCGGCATCCAGCGGTACACCGAGCCGCTCTTGGCCAAGATCTCCGTCATCTGCAGGGCCCTGTTCTTGCCAGGAGAGGCTGACGGGTGGGAAGGAGAGAGCCTCAGAGAAGGATGCGAGGCCGGGAGTGCGACTGCGGTTGAGGGCCTTGCCGGGTCCGTCGGCCGGGAGGCCGAAGTCCGGCTGGCTGGGCTCGTAGAGGACGGTCTGAGTGAGGACCTCGGAGCTGACGCCGATGACGAGCTTGGAGCGGGCCACGCCGCCGTCCAGCCAGTAGCGGCCCAGCTCGTACTGTTACATTTTTACAGTTCACGCTCTACCGAATCTTTTAGAAGTGTCTAGTTTTGAAGAAAATGCAAAATTGAGTAAGATTTGGACTGAGTAAGATTTGGAGCCATTTGAATGGCCCAGAAAAAAGTTGAGAAGCAAAACTGACCAGAGACTTGCGGCGGTCCTCGAGAGGTGCATTGGCTGGGTAGAAGAGGGCGCCTGGGTGTCCGGTGTGGAAGGCGTCGGGTGAATGGAAGCGATGCCCGATCAGATTGATGTAGTCCGCATTCCTGCCTTCCCCCATCGTCAATTCAGCTGGCACCAAATGGCGAGTGGTAACCTTGACAGGATGTTGACATCGTAGAGGTTTCGATAGGACTCGTGCGGATAGACGGAGACGACGAGCTGGAGTGGACGCGGCTGTTGCATCATCTCCTTTCGCAAATCCTTCAACGACTCTTCTCAGATGAACAATGAAGAGCAGATGAAGAAAATACCTGAAGAAAGAGAGAAAAGGCGCGACTGTCATGCTCCGTGGCCAGGGCGTCCCCTTCCCAGTGGAGATCCAGACCCTGAGCCTTGGAAATGTCCAGCAGCCGCTGCAGTGTCTCCAGCAGGTGGCCCCGAGCCAGGGCGGAGTTGAGCAGGCCTTTCACACCTCCATTCACCACTCTTCTTTTCACTGCCTCGAGCTTTGGAAGAGACCTAGGTGAACCTCGTACGGCAATCAGCAGACTGGGCTTGACACCCTTGGTGGGCTGCCAGTTCTCGAACTGCGTATGCGCCAGACTCATCGTCGGCCGCAGCGCCAGCGATCCGTTGACCGTCGGCACCGCAAAGGACAGCACTGCAAAAACACCCCCATCACTATTCCTCCCCCTTGGAGAGGCAAGTGCGCAACCGATGTGGGTGCACCAGTCGGCGTCCAGGGTGCTGAAGTCGAAGTTGCTGCGGTCCCTCTCCGGCTGGTAGTAGCAGAGCCGCACGCAGGACCTCGGTCTCTCTAACCCCCAAACACTCTTCTTTCAGGGGCTGCCTCTGGCTAAGGAATAGCACCACTCTCCTCGCCCAGGACAGCCTCCACGACCCTTTCCGGCTGCACTGCGGGGACCTCCGGGGCCTCGTCCAGGACGCCCAGGAACTCCGCCTGCTCCGGTACTGAGACGCTGCCTTCAACAGCCTCTTCTGGCTCCTCCGGCTCCAGTTCGTCCTCGGCCAGATCCTGGGGCTCCTCTGGCTCCTGGGCTTCAACTGCTGGAGCGGCCTGGAGCTCGGGGTTGGCCCGGGCCGTGTTCCGCCGCACCATCGCCAACAGCTCGGCCAGGTTTCGGTGCACCGGCCGTCGACGCTCCTCCTGGCCCAGGAACACTGCGTTTGCCGGAATCGACACCTCCGCTTTGGCCGCCGGTTTAGACTCTGATCAGCATCCCTATTTCTGTCTTTGAAGGGCTTGGGATGCAAGAAGAGGCACCTCCTGACTCAGGGGACTCTTCGGAGGAGTTGCTGGCGGAGGGAGTCTGAGGCTCTTCCTCAGGCACATCGTCGGCTTCCAGATGGATATGGAGCGGGAGATCGGGGGCTTCATTGCCAGACTCGGAGTCGACAGGCTGCTCCTCCGGGACGGCCTCTGGATCATCGATGGCTTTCAGCCTGCTTCTAGGCCGCCTTTCTGCCCAGCCTTACCCGCAGAGGGAGCCAGCAACCTGGACGGCGGCGAAAACTCCCCCACCGCCTTTAGCAGCGGGTAGTCGCCCAGTCCGCAGTGCTGCGAAAAGGAAAAGAAATGATTGGAGCCTGGTGAAAAAGTAGGAGAGAACATTGCTGTGGTCGTCAGCATCCAGAGTCCAGAGTCCGATGCCGCCGAAGCCCTCTGTCTTAATCCAGGCTGCCTGTGTTCAGTTAGGCTGGAGTTGGCTGGGAGGAAGGGCTGGAAGGAGGAAACTTTGGCGCGAAGGGTGGAAGGGGAGGCGTAGGGGATCCAGTTTCTGGTGTTGGGGCTGACAAGGTAGGCAGAGCGCGTCTCCTTGTCCACCTCCTCCAACACCCCCACGGTCTCCAGCTTCTCGCAGATCTAAAAGGCAGCATTTTTGGGTCCATTGCCTTCCTAAGAAGGATACCTCGGGGTAGGAAAGGTGCCCTTGCTGCTTGGACAGGAGGCCTGGTGCTGCCCAGCCATCGGCCGGATTGGCTACTGACGTCAAGTTGCGGCTTTTCAGCACATAGTTCCTATAGATCGCATCACATTTCGACCAAGGCGTACATGATAAAATTTGCATGTGTCAAATTTTCATGTTACTAAATGAAAAATTCCGTCATATGAAAAAATTTGTCAAAGAACCTGGCCCAGAGTGAAAGACCGACAATTATTTTTTCTTCAGGAATACCATTGAGCTTGGCATATTCCGAAGCATCCTCCTAAAACCAGCGAAATCATGGCTTTATTCCACTTGATAAAAAATCCTACGATGGTCTGGTGTGAGGGTACGCGGTGAGAAGGAAGGAGGGGGTTGAGGTAGGCCGTTTGATGCTCGTTCTCCTCAGCACCATTGAGGAAAGTTGCCAGGAAAACATGATCCACAAGACTATAACCCAAGCTATTTAGCTGCCATCAAAGATGTTTTATTGGGGGGAAAACCGAGCTACGTCAGGCAGAAATGCTTTGCAACGCTCTAGATGTTTGGCTGGAACAAAGGTATCCAGGATGAGTTTGGCCTCTCCATCTTTTCGCTGTTCTTGATTCATAATTTCTCGAAGGGTCTCAAAAAGCTCCGGCAATGAGGTCATCTAGACAGAGCGAGAAGCTGAACAGAAAGGAAGTCCATATAGTGCCATTTGTGTTTGTCAGCGTCGGGTATGTGAAGGACAACTCCGTCTAATCCATGCCCGCGCAGAAATTTCACCACGTTTTGTGCCAGCCGGTACCTGGCCACATACCAACCTCCTATTCCATCATTCTGAGTCTCCACCTTCATCCAACTTACAACAATCATCAACCAATAAAAACTGATAAGCAGTAAAATTAATATCCGAACAAAGATGGCAAGCAGAATGGATAAATTGCCAGTGAGCCAACCGAGTGAATCGATTGGCGAGGAATCCGAGGTCGGGCTTGAGATGTTGCAGGTCAGCTCTGGGAAGCGTCTCTTGGCCCGCGGCCGCGCTCGGCCGCAGAGCCAGCAGGACCTTCAGCGCCGCATTGTCCCGCTTCCCCCTCAACCCCTTCCTCCTCACTCCCCCCACTGCCCAGCTCCCATTGCGAATACCCATTAAGGGCCTTGTAGATTCCGGGCTCCTGGAAGGAGGGCAGGTCGTCCTCGGAGCGCGGCATCACTTCATGGCGCGGCGAGATCCCCGCAAAGCCGTACACCTCAAGTCCTCTGCTTAGGAGGGGGTCCTCGGAGGGTGACAAGAGAGGGGGGATACGATGTGGGTGCATTGGGTGGGTATTTTGTAGGGCGGGAGGCGGGCGGAGCGGGGGACGGGGGAGAGGCGATTGGGCGGAGTGTAGTAGCAGTAGAGGCTGGCCTGGCCCTTGGCTACTGCGCCCAGGAGGAGGAGGAGGGAGAGGAGGGACATGCTGCCAGCAGAGACGGTCTCTGAGAGTTGGCCCGTCAAGGAGAGGGGCAGGAAAGTGAGTGTACGGTTGACAAGTCCAAAGGCTGTGGGCAGCCGCTTGTCTGCGCCTGATAACCGCACGTGTTTTCTGCACCCACAGCCGCAGTTTGCAACTCTGCGCTGGATTTGCACCCGCTTTTTTGCAAATCTTCTATAAATATCATTACAAGAGGTGAACTGCGACTTTGAAACTGTCAACAAAACAGAAACGCTGGTAAAACTTCTTACGTAGGAAAACAGAAAGTTTTTTTGCAGTAACTCAGCTGTCAAACAAAGCTTAGCAATCTTTGGTGGGTACGAAGTTTTTTTAATGATCTGTGGGTTTGTATTCATCAAGAAAACCGCGATCCTGATTTTCCTTGAAGCCTTCCTGCATATTCCGTGCATTCTTTGTACAAAATTCATCTGAAGGCAGATAAAAAAAGTGAAAAGTAAAAGCATGCGATGTGGCAGCGAAGGAAGACGGTAGTAGGGCAGTTAAGAGGGCAATGAAAGCGCCAAGACTAGCCGGCGAGTTTTTGATGAGCTTTTTTGCCGGGCAGAGCTCATGCATCAATCATGGAGGCGGCTCCGATGAACTGTAGAAGAGTTGTAGATGCAGTGTCGCGTATTCATTGCTGCTCAATCCTCCATCTATCAACGGCCTTACAATTTGCCGCCCTTTCATCGGCCCAGAGAGAGGGCCTAATGAAAGAAGAATTGGCTGCCTGGCTGATGAGCTGGCCTGGGCATCTGCTGGCCTAGGGCTAAATAGAAAAGGCCAAGATGTCCATGGACATTCTCCTTGTATCCGTCACCGACGCATCCGCAGACTCCCTCAACCGCCCCGGGTTCCATTAGTTCGCCTTTCCTGCCTTCTTCTTCTTTCCTTGCCCCAATTGCTATGTCTTGTCCAAGTCTTTCGCATCTTTCTGTTTCAATGTTGTTATATACGGAGGCTAAGTTGAAGAGGCAGCGAGAGCTGTGAAATGGGCAAAATAGCGGACCTGGAAACCTATCTGCTGCTTGACAATGGCTCCGCGGCAGATGCCGGCAATCATTTCCCGCCTCCCGGCGATTCGGTGATTCCTCTCAGCAAAGCGGCAAAAATACAGGACCTCCAGCCAATTTAGCGCAAAAGCCTTTGCGGAATTCGCCAGGCCACTAAGGGGCTGGCTCAGAAGTGATTTGGGGCACTAAGTGGCACGGCAAAAACAGGACAGCTCTGAAAGACAGCCAGAGCTCAAATGTCTGACCTGAGCCAGGGAGCAGGGAGGGGCGGAGGGAGAGGGACGGAGGGAGAGGGGCCAGTTGCTGCCGTTTTGATGTCCCGGCCTTCCTAGGCCCCTGGCCCTCCCACGACCTCGTTTTACTGCCCAGTAGCAGGCCATCCATCTGCGCCCCCCTCCTCCACTCACAACAACTCCGCTCACAAGCCACCCCCAGGCCCCAGCTAAATGGAGCGACATCTTCTGGAAGAGTCCCCGGAATGGGACGGCGGCAGGGATTCCGCCCTCACCAGTCTGCTACACTCCACCCATTCTACGCTCACCGCCTTTGCGCTGTCCGATAAGGTTCCTATTCCAGCGGCCAATCTACCCCTTTCTTCTCCACTGGAGAAGGTGATTTGCTGTGTGGTCTCCACTCCCTCCACTCCACATTCACAAATCAAGTCTCTCACGCAAATCTCTCCCAGCTTTACTGAAGGGCTATGAATTTTAGAGAGACGGCAAGGCTTTTTGAGCACAAAGCTGAGCTATTTGTGAGGCTTCTAGGGCGTCAGTCTGTCTGGTACAATCATTGGGGCTGGAGGCCAAATGTGAGTGGAGCAGCTCTGGGGGTGTTACAGGGTGTTGGGGTTTTTGTGGAAGGTTGTCAGCGCCTGTCGCGATGCAGGTGTTGGCGGGGCAGTCTCACAGGAGTGTAAGCTCCCCCCGCTTGTCCTCCAAGCCTTGATAAATGCGCCTCTGCCCTCCGCTAGCGCCTCCGCCACTCCCCACTCAGCTGCTCAATCCAATGCTGCCTCAAAACCCCTCCACCTCCATCAATGAGCCACTATTTCCGCAGATTATTCTCCCACCCCCTGCGGGCCTTGTAAGTGGTTGACTTTGCAAAGCAATTGTGTCTGCATTCAAAGAAATTGTGCTGGAAAAGGCGCTGTTGGTGGTCGCCACTTTGGGGCTGCTGTTGCGTCTGAGAGGTCTGAAGGTGCAGTTTCCGGGCCGCGTTAGCTGCCGGATGCTGCTCATTTCATGGCCCCTGCACGCCTGGCCAGCCTTACCAGACTACTTCCTCCCCATAACACTCGCCCCCTTTAAACTTAACTACCCGCCCATTAGGCAGTTTTAGGGGAAATTAAACAGAGTCTCCAATAAAATCCCTAGCTCTTCGTCAAGTGGTTCAGACAAAGAGAAAAGAGAATGCAACTGCAGGCCAGGTCCAGCCCCAACCGACGCAGCGGTTTCGAGGTCATGCGTCGGCAGGAGATCGTCGGCAAACACCGACGCTCATCCACGCCCGACAAGAAGAAGGCACCGCACGGCTGGAAAAGAGTTGCCGGGCTTCACTAATTGGCCTCCATCTGTGTGGCACTGAAGGAGAGGCTTGAGGTGTGGCCGCACGTGGGCATGGTGCTGGCGGTGGTGGTCTACCTTGCATTGGGGGCGCTGGTCTTTCGGGGGCTGGAGACGGGGGAGGAGGAGGAGATGGGGAAGAACGGGACGCTGCTGGAGCAGCGGAGGGGCAGCGGGAATCTGAGCGCCGGCCAACTGCTGCATCGTCTACAGGACGCCCTCCACCGATACTCCATCCTCAAGCAGGACCGACGGGAGCGGATCAAGGGTGGGTCTGAGGAGGGACAGCAGTTGCAGAAGAGTGGAAGGATTGCAGAGAAGCTGGGGCCGGGCATGACGGCGCTGGAGTGGATGCTGGAGCTGGAGGCGGAGACGAGGGGGGTGTTGGAGGTGAGTGAGAGGGACGCCCTCAATGACTGGAGTCGGCTACAGGCTGGCTTCCTCTTTGCCTTCGCTTCCGTCTCCACCATCGGTTGCCTCACCCAAATATATGCCATCTGCTTCTAATCTCTTTTGACTACCCTCGAGGTTACGGCAATTTGGCGCCCAAAACAGCCGCTGGTCGTTTCTTTTGCATATTCTACTCTCTTCTAGGTTAGCCCAATTATGTTGCTAAACTTAGTAGAGTTGTGATACCTCTATTTTGCCGACAGGAATTCCGCTGTTCATGCTGACAGTGGCCAATGTGGGCCGGTTCTTCTGGGAAGGTGTGGAGCTGATATTCCGCAAGGCCATTCTGATCTATCGCAAGTTTAAGGTTTTCGTTTCACGACGCCATTCTGAACGGCCAAATGAAGCAGTTGCAGGATGCGGGGGAAAAAGCGAAGGATGAAGAAGACTATCCCCCACTGCTTCTCACGGCCCCAGTTCTGCTAGCAGTATTCATCTTCTACATCGTCATCGGGGGCCTGCTTCTGCCTGCCTGGGAACAGCTTACGTATGAGAAGCCTTTCTTCTCGCATCCGCAACACAACCTAAGATATTGCAGCATAAGCGAAGCCATCTACTTCGCCTTTGTCAGCCTCACAACTGTTGGATATGGTCTCTCACCTTCTCAGTGCTATAAATGAGCTATGAGGATTGAACGATTGCAAGGTGACATGTATCCGCGCAATGCAGCGCACTTGCCACTCACTCTGGTCTACCTCTTCTTCGGACTCGCGCTCACCACCCTGGCCATCGAAATTCTCGGCCTCGCATTCCGGTTGCCCCCAGGAACCCTTCTCTCTAACATTCAAGCATGCTCGAAAAGGCCATTTGGAGGAAAATCCACTACCTCGGCCGCCAGATCAGGGGCACGGCCAATGCGGGGATCTGGCTGGGCGGAAAGCTGTTGACGGTGAGGCCGGGCCTTGGAAGGTGGTGCGGTGAGAAGGTGAATGGGTGCAGGTGAACGACATCCTGCGCTCGGTGGGGCGGGAGCTGAACGTCAGCGAGTCCGAGATACACGCCCTCAGCGCCAAGCTCGATGGTGTACTGGAGGCCGCCGCCGTGGAGAAGGAGAACACCGGCACCATCACCATTCCTCCTCCGCCTCCCTCTCGTACCCTACTCACCTTTACTCTATCTTACTCCTTTACCCCCCTACTCCGTGCACAGAGATTAATGCGGATGAGGACACGGCCTCTAGCACAAGCCAGTCCGCCAAAGAGCGCTCCCCCAGAGCTCGCCGCTTCAGCGGCGCCTACGACAACATTCCCGGTGCTGGCATTTTCTTTGGACACGCTCAGATATGGGATTGAAAGAGTTGACCTGCAGATACACAGGAGGAGCAAGATGAGGCGGAGGCAGCGGAGGCGGAGGATAGGCTGGTCGGGATGCCGAAGCTGGATATCCATTCTTTGGACGTGGAAGGCATTCCCTGGGTGGACGAACATACGCCGTCCTCCAGTCGCGGCCTCAACTATCGCGGCAGTCTCGCCTTCAACGCCTCCCAAGCTCCCTCAATCACCACCCCCTCCTCCGAACCTCAGCCCGACACTGGCACTTCTCACCTATCCTCCCTCCCTTAATCTTTCTGCATTCTAGGTCTTTTTTGCCGTTTCTTTTGCGCTGCATTTTCATATTAGACCGGACGGCGAAACTATTTTTATCAAACTGTACAAATGTGGAAAGTAAGCATTGATCGGTGCAATGGGGTAAATGACAGATTGTGCTGAGGTAATACTGCGACAGCTAAAGGCATGGGATAGCAACTGGGTTTGTCTAGTCTCCGAGACAGGAACTATGTTACATCAACTGCAAAATTCTCAGAAACCCGTCGTTTCGAAATATAAATCCTACAGCCTACAAATCCTACATTGCATAAGGTGAACATTCAACCCATTGCTGGCAATGTTACCCTTCGCTAAGTAACCCTTAGTAGTGTTCTAGTGGCGCGTAGATTATCATAAAAGGCTTCTGCAGAAAGTACAAACGATAGCGGAAAAAGAAAGACTATGAAATATGGAATATGTAACAAGGAATGGAATTAAATAAATAATCTATTCGAATGTTCCAGCTTCAGAGGAAAGTGAAAAAGCACTCACTACCTATTTCTTCCACGGCTCCACACTTATTGAAAACAATTTATTCAGAAAGGACGCGTGAAGCTAGCTGGAGCCCTGGAGGTAGGGTTGAGAATGTGCCGTGCTGCCGCAAAACAGCCTCCGATGATGTGCCGCACAAAGTTGTCCCCCGCCAGCGGCCCCACCGCGTACAGGCCCTCTGCACCACCCAATACCCTTCTCCTAGCCCATTCATTCAGAGCCCGGAGAAAGCAGCACCTTGCTCCAGGCACTGATAGGTCTCCGGGTGAACGCTGATGAGATTCCGTTTCCCGTCCGGCGGCTCCTCGGGGTTTCTGAGGCCGAGTTTGAGCGGTTCTCCACTCTCGTCCAGCATAGGCGGGAGGCCTCCGCGGTAGCCTACGCAGGCTATGGCTAGACTGAATCGCTGGCTTTCCACCCGCCCTCCGCTGCCTCCTTCCTCCACCTACACAGCCTCTTTTTACTCCTTCAAAGCGCCAGAGGCAGGAGGCAAACGTCAGCAAGCCAGCCGTGAGCGTCCTGTCGGAAGGCGAGGATGCGGGTGCTGGGACGGGGCTGGTAGAAGCTGTCCTTGGCCTTGCCCTGGGCCAGGCGGGCGACCAGCTGGTAGTCAGGGTACTTGCTGGCGGACAGGCGGCCTAAAGCCTCCCAGTGTGGACTCCATAAAGAAGCAAGAAAGGACGTACCCAGAGTGGTGGAGCGGAGATCCCTGGCTGGTACGCGGAATATATGCTGCAGAGGGACGGACAGCTGCATGACGAGGCCGAAGATGACGGCATCCGCAGCGCTCAGGCCGTGCCCAATCACCAGCACCGGTTCAGCCAGGCTTCGTCCTGCCTCTGCCAGACGAGACTCCAGACTGAACAGCCATCATTTATGCTCATTTTGGCAGCTATTGGAAGGAAATGGCTACTCAGGAAGGCTGTAGAGGAGGTTGGGGCAGTCTGCCTCGCCGGGCACGCCGAGATGTCGTGGGAGACTGGCTCCGCCCGCCAGAACCAGCCGACGACAGCGCAGCTCCAGCTGGCCCAGTTCTTTGCTTTCCACCCGCAGCAGCCAAGGATGGTCGGAATGCTTGCCAGAGTCCAGTCGGCAGATCTTCAAAGAGACAGGGGCTTGGAAGCAGTAGGGAAGTGGAGTAGAGAGAAAGAATGCCTGAGTGACGGTGGTGTGGTTGAGAATGGATTTGTGGATGCCGATGGCGCTTGGGTAGGCTGCGAAGTAGGCGGCCACGATCTCGCAAGGGATCCGGTCCCGCTCCATGTCCAGCTCTTCCAGCCAGAACAGCTCCTTCTGCAAGTTTTCCTTGTCAGAGATGCTGTATATAGGCAGGTGGGAAGATGTGCGAACTGGGAGGCGCTGATCCTGCTTGTGCCTGCCCTCCCACCATTCTTTGATGCTGAGGCCTGGGAAAGTATAGGCGACTGTGAGAGGAAGGAAATCATGGCCAAGGCACCAGGAAGATTCATCCAATTGGCGAGGCTGAGTGTATAGACGTGCTTGGAGAAGCTGGGCCAGCTCCCACCTGCCTCTCCACTTCCTATGCACAGGTGCGACACTTGCTTCCCTCCATTATCCCATCTCAAAAGAACTCCAGTAGCTATGACCAAACAATAGGTGTGGGTGTGGTTGGGAACTTGAGGGAGGAAGGATGATCGTGTCCGCTGTCAGCCTCCGGGCGTACCAGATGATCGTAGAAGCGAGAGAAAGCCCTGCCCGAGTTACCGCCGCCGCTCTCTGGGTCCTCGCCCTCTCCGTCCAGCACCCAGCTCAGATCCTTCAAATGCCGTTCATATCATCAATTCACTTGGCCAGAAATGAAGAGGGTGGAAGCCTGATCCAGCAGCGAGGTGTCGGGCTGTTGACTGAGCCGATTGTGGATGGCTCGATTTGGGTGAGGCTGTTGCAGGTTGTAGAAGGGTCGCCAACCAGACAACAGCACCGAGGTTGCGAGTCCGCTGGGTCCATTGCCTGCCGGCCATTTAGGTATCCGAAAGGGAGAGGCAGTGGTAGGAAATGCTGGAACCGAGGATGATGGTGTCAACTTGGTCTGGCGGGTAGTTGGCAGGGGCGTGACTGGAGGCCGGGGCACTGGGCAGCGCCATGGCCCTGGAGCCCGCCAACTGCGGCTGCAGAATCGGCAGGAGTGTTGGTGGCGGCACACGTGAATGATGCAATTCTTGACGAGAGAGCAGGGGAAACGGGGTGCGCCACCAGAGCCCCTTCCTACACGCACTGCGCATGATAAATGGCCGATCACTTCCCATCCTCACACACTCCCTTGCAGTGTTTCCCACAAGGAAACCGAGAAAATCTAGGAAATAGCGGTATCGGCAAGTGATTATTGAAAATAGCCGTATCTAGGTAGCGGTTAGGTAAACCCAGATTTGCAAAATGGGAAACACTGCTCCATTGCCTCCCCAGTTGGTGGATAAATTTAAGCGCAGGTCTTAGAAATCCGAGTGAAAGGTGAGGAAAGAGGATAGAAGGCGCTAACATTGGCCAGGCGAAGCCATCCCTTAAGCTCGTTGAGAATGTCAAACATGACTTCGTGCGGCTTTTTCTAAGGCAAGACTTCTAAAGCGCCGCAAGAGAGGGCGGGAATTAGCCGTAATACTGCTTATCTACCGCACTGACGCAGACAAGATGAACTTTGCAGTCCTGCCTGGGCAAACAAGACCCTCAAGATGTGAGCCAAAAACTTGTTTGCCTTCTACTACTACTATTTCTGCATGTCACAAGCTTGGCAGTTATCTCCTCACAACAATTCAGTGCAGCGGCGAGAGAATGGGGAGAAGGACTGAGGAGAAAGTGTTTGGCGGGTTTGCAGGGTGTTGCGCAAGCGGAGGGAAAGTTGAGAGGGACCGGTTGGGCAGGGGCTCCTGCTGAGGTGCTGAGCGGGTGGGAGTCTGCGGGCACCCCGCTAGACAAACACAGACACCTTCGCCTTACAAAAGCCGCTATTTGGTCAGCCACCGGCTTGTGCACCTATTCCAGGCCCACTTTCATCAAATTCTAGCTCGAGTGTCAACTCAAAACTGGTCCCATGAAACTTGAAAGGGACTCTGTGTGAAAATGGAAAAGCAAATGGGGGGTGCCGATGAGTAATGGAGATAATGCAGGTGCAATTTGGACCCTGGAGCTTCCTTCATTCTGTGAAGGTGGGAATTAAAATAGAAGTGAGGGCGTCGAATTGGCAGGGGAAGGAACTCAATTGCAGCTGTCTCCCAGGCTGCAGCAAGGAAGGGCGCTAGAATATCGATCCTGCAATCCCCTGCCCCTGCTCTAGGCTTACTCACTCTCTAAGCCTGGCTGCCGGCCAGAAAAGCCCGCCCCTTTAACCTTTTTACAGCCTTTCTACGCCCCGCTTGGAAAGGGTTTGTTCACTCTTTGTTCAAACAAAAGACCCCCTCAGAAATGCCATCACAAAAGTCTTAGTTTCCATGGAGAAAGCTTTCTCTTCAGATCAATTATATCCGTCACCCTTGCCAATCGTGTCAAACCTATTCGAAACATTCTGCTGAACCCTGCTAAAACGTGGTGCAGAAAGTGAAAGAAAAAGGACTGTCGGTTAGTAGAAAGAAGATGTCTGGAGAGGGAGGGGGTGAGAAGAGGTGGGGTGGATAGGTGAGATCTGCGCAGACAATCGAATTCCTGGGATGATGCCTGGGCAACTTCGGTTGCGGTATCTACTGCACTAATTTGTGCCTAAAGAAAAAATTAAGGTTACCTTACAATTGCTATGCTTTCATCAATTAACACATAGCAAACAGAAATTATTTTTAGAATTAGCTCAGTATAGCGACGTGAACAATCTGCACTGTGGAATTTGTCGCTATTTACTGTTTTTGAGGTTATTTTGTTGGAAACCCTTAATTACATTAGAATATGCACATATTTCTGGAAAAGTTTGTCAGAAATGTTCACAGAATCCCCCGTAGGTTCCGTTGGATATGTTTTAGCTGACAGAGTAAACGGCTTTTCAACCTTCAATTGTTTTGCACTTTTAAAAAGTTTATCAACTAACTGATTGTAAACCTGGCGAAAAACATCAAGATTGAATTGGCTCTGACTGAAATGTCGTCTGAAGCCTAGCGCCTTTGTGATTTGTTTCAAAAACAACTCCCATCGTTTGCTGCAATTTTATGTCATTGCATTACTATGTCACAATTTCATTTTATGAAATAACCGATAATAATCAACAGCAAGTCCAGACCACTGCTTCCTTGCGTAATCTAATATTTCACCATTTGGACCCCACAAAGTAACCTGACTTCTGGCATTATACTCGAACAACTGCCGCTCTTTTTCGTTTTTGCCTCAATTTTGCTTTTTCAGGAAAATAAAAATAATTTAAAAAGGTTAATAAAGAGTTACCGTTGGGGGGAGGATTTATTCGCGAATGATTTCAAATAGCTATAATTCTAGATCCACCATTCTTTATCAGCGTATGCCCCCATATGTCGGCTACATTGTGTAAAATAAATTTTGTAAAAGTTTTGAACCAAACGGATTTTTGGGGGCCCGATAGTGGTCACCAAATTTGATAACCATTAATCAAGTACCAAATTGAAAATGACGTAAAACCACATTTTATTCTATGTACCTACGTTCATAAATTGCTTAAAAATTTGGGGAACAATACTTACGTGGGGCGTGGGGGTCGATGCTTACTTGGGGGGCGACACTTCACAGGTGGGGCGGTAAAACGTTGTGGGATGGTAGTAGCCTTGAACCGTTAGGCCTGACTAAACATTTGACACTGACCTTTTTGGCGAGCTGCGTATAGCCAAGGACCAAGCATAAAGTGCCGGTTTGACCCTAGCAAACGTTCAAGATCCATCCACCAATCACGCAGCTTCATGCCAACTACTTTCAATCTGGAAACGGTAATGTTTAACAGATTGAGAAGAGTTGGTTATTGGGAACTTTTTAATGTCTTTCTTAGCGTAAGCATTTCCAACTGCTTGTGCTAGACAAACTCCGATCAGTTCCATGCCTTGTCTCGACAGATCTACCAGATCCTGGCTTAACAACCCCAGGTTAATGTCATGTTCAGCCGAAAATTTTCACTACCGATAAAAGGCATTGTGGAAATGTCCATTCGCTCTATTCAGGAATGTTTTCCATGCGC